>CAUYRH010045063.1:0-14664 GCA_963574655.1 Perodicticus potto
CGGGGTGATGGGCACTTGTGTGGCGTCTACATCTTGGTGGTTGTGAATTGAGCTGCAATAAACATTCTGGTGTAAATGAAGGGTTAAATTTAAGTGTATGGATCTTATATAGACCTTAAAGTCATTCTATTTATTTATTTAGCTTTAGGCCTACCACCTTTTCCTGGACCCAGCTCCAGAGTCACCTAGTCTTATTTTTTCCTCATTATTCTTTCCTGAACTCCACCGATGTCTGGATATGGTTCTCCCTTGCCATTCCTACTACAACCCCCAATAGTGTCCATTCTCTGCCCTATAATTTTTGAATGAGATCATCCATGATGTAGTTTCTTAGACCAAAAACCATCGGAAACTAGTAATTCTACCATTATCATTTTTTTAGCGCTTGTGTTAAAGGTAAGAATGACTTTTTTTGGTCAGTGTTTTCTCATCTCACACAGAAGATTTGTAACACATTTCCTCCTTCTCCTCCAAATATCAAAATGAAAAGTGAGAACACACAGTGCATCACAGAAAACTATTTTGTTTAAAGGAATGTGTGCACATTTTTAGAAAAGATTAGGAAAAAAGAAAATTTATTAAAATTCTTATATAATGATCTATCTCCTGAATCTCTATTATTTGTTAGCATTGCTCTCTACTTTTTAAAACCAAGGACTATAACTATGACAGGGTGAAATAGGTAGAAATGACAAATGGTTTAAGAAAGAAAACAAAGGGAAAAGGATTTTGTTTCTTAGGTTGTTTCGAGTTTTTAATTTGTATTTGAAATGTAAGTAATGTCAAAGGAATTTTAAAGTTGATTAAAAACTAAATGTTATTTTCATTTTAATTCACTAAAAACAAGAATAAAAATAAGGTTTTATGAAAAATAAGATTGGGCGGCACCTGTGGCTCAAAGGAGTAGGGTGACGGCCCCATATGCTGGTGGTGGCGGGTTCAAATCCAGCCCCGGCCAAATACTGCAATAAATAAATAAATAAAAATAATAATAAGATTGTGAAGTAAGAGATTCAAACATTCAAGACATTAATGGTGAGGTAAGACATTCAAAGATAATAAAGGGAAAGAAGTTTGGTCTTTGGGAGGCAAGAGAATGACAAATGAGGATTGAGGCAGAAAAACAAACTAACATCCATTAGAGTAGAGAGACTGGAAGCTTAAGAGAAGGGCCTCCACCATTTGTTGTCCATATTTATAACAAAAAATAATAAATTACTGGAACATTAAGGTCCCTTTACCTTTATCACATCAGGTTTGTGGATCGAAGGTGGGTCCCCTCAGCCCTGACAAGGTTCCTTAACAATGCCCAGGGTGTTTCTTGAGGACACAGCAAAAAGGACGGCCCAAGGAGACAGCCTTCCTGGGGACGCTCTTCTTGGCTTAGGTTCTACTTGGGGCTAATTGCCAGGGAACACTGCCCTTAACTATACAATCTCACACACCTTCTGCAATTTCAAAGATAATCTTCCCTTTTTGTTATTTCAGGGAAAATAGAAATACCAGTTGTCCAGCAGTGATTAAGTGAGCGTGCTCAGAGCTGGAAGGAAAAGGAGAACTGGAGGGAGGAGAACAAGAAACCGGGCTTTCCACACTCTGCTCCATTCTCCATTATGTCTCCCAGGATTGTATCTTTTATATTAGGGTCCTTTAGAAATGTCATCTACCCATGTTTTATATGCTGTGACATACTATAGGTAATAAAAGTGGGAAGGTTTCATTCACAGACCTTCATGAAAGGATGTGATTAATAGGGCCAGGTCACATTCATTAAGCATTCACCATGATGCTTGACCTCTGTTAACTCTTGACATCTTTCATCTCATTCATTCTTCCCATGACTGTATGAAGGATTCACTATCATTCTCTACACCTTACAGAGGAAGAAATGAAGACACATACAGATTAAAGAATGAGGTTGCTAGATAGTGGTACTCTGACTCAGATTCAGGCCTTTTCCACAAGAGATAAAGGGGAAGATAAAGAAGAAAGAAAAAGAAAAAGGAAAAGAAAACAGTGGAAAGGGCTTGTCTAGTCTACTTGAGTGATTCTTAATAATGTAAGAAACCTGAACTTTCACTATAAAATTCAGTAATGAGTATATTGATTTTGTAAAATTCAACAATAGACTCTGACATCTTAGCCAGAGGTTCTGGTAAAATTATAAGATTTTTGCCATTATTTTCAACTGAGTTCTCGAAGTTTCTTAATTTGTCAAAAGATAAAATAATTCCTGCTTCCTCTCTTCTCCCAACCCTTGATATTATAGGTAAATATGCTTTTTTAAAAAATTAATTTTTATATTTTTTTATTTTTAAAAGCTTTCTGAACATTTTGGCTTAGTTATTTTTAACAAAAGAATGGCCTGTGGTTTCCATCACAGATTTAAGAGCAATGGTCAAGTTGGCGAAGGAGATAAAAAAACATTCCTACCACAGAGCGCAATTGTCAAGATCCTATCACCTGGAGCTCAGTGTTGATGGTGGCAGCAGTAGTAATAAATTGGAGATAGTACAAATAAGAGGTGTTTTGAGTCAATCTGGTTGATTGTTTCCATAACTGTGTTATGTTTGACTTTGTACTGGATACTCTAAAAGCAGTTCAACAAGAAAACAGCCAGCATTTAGTACAAGTGTTCTATGGAAGGAATTATTGGGGCAAGTTGTATATTTTACCAATGTCAAAATGTAATAAAATATTAATAAGAAAAATAATGAGTAATTACTATTCAATGAGTAATTACTATGTGGCAGGTCATGTTTTAAGCACTTCATACTCCTTTAGTCTTGCTTGTTAGAGAAATACTAACATTATCCTTTTATTGCATAAGAAAAACTGAGATAAAGAAATATTACATAACAGCCTAGGAGTAGATTGTTGAATTAATTAAATAACTACTTAAGAAAAATGCTAACCCAGGAGGTGAGACTTACATATTAAGTATACTTCTACTCTTCACATTTGTGAATTTGTATTCTTTTTTCTGAAAACAGTAAGATAAAGACATAAGACAAATAAAAATATATAAATATATGAAAATCCGTAATTCTAAACTAATATTATGCACTGAATATTGAGTAATCTTGGGGTTTTAGTGATGCAGCTAATGCCTTATGTGGAACTACTCTGTAAATTCTTTTGATAATTGTGCCACCTACTTGGAATCTTCCCTATGGTATCAAACTAGTTTTTGGCTTTGCAAGCCATATCGTCTACTGACCTCTGCCTTTGTTATGCAAGAGCAGCCACAGATGCTATGTCAACAAATGATGTGATTTTATTCTAAAATTTAATATACAAAAATATTCAAAGGGACAGATTTAGTTCAAGGGTCTAGTTTATTCTTTAAAGGTGAATTTATAGCTATTACTATTGTTTTGACAAGAAGCAGTCAAAAACCATCGAAAGAGAGGTAATACTCTGTCTTTTGCAAGCATCATGTAATGATGAAGTTCATAAAGTGATTTTTTAATATTTCTAGTGCGTCTGCATTTCCCATGACGGGATCATTAACTGAAATGTCATTAGTATTTAGAGAAATTCTGTTTTGTGACCCACAAAAGAAGATATTCCTTCTGGTTTCAGTAGCTAATTATACATTATTCTTGATGGATTAGTCAGTGATGACATAATTATTTCCTGCAAGCACATTTTCTTTCAACATATATATACACATATATGTGTTTACATATAGAATATGTAAAAGAGGGATGGTTATAAAATATCACTATTTTTTGAATGACTCAAAAACAATCCTTTAAGGAAATATTAACAGAACATTTTCTAAAGAGCTATTAGAATAAATTCATGGCCTCATAACATGAGCAGTTTGTAGAAAAATGGGCTTATTTTAATATTTAATGCCTTATACTGTGCATAATGTAGAAGTCAGGAACTTTATTTCAAAACATTTGAAAAAAATTTTCGAATCCCTCCCCTTTATCACATGTGCATACTTTAAATGCAAATTTTTCACCATTTATTGTAACATTTTTACTATTCATTATGGAGAAATAACTACTTATTTGTGTCAGTTGCAATTTGCAAGCATAAATGTAAAATGATGAAGTTTATCAAGTGACTTTTTAATATTTCTAGTGGGGCTCCATTTACCATGATGGGATCATTAGCTGAAATGTCATTAGTATTTAGAGAAATTCCATTTTGTGACCCACAAAAGAAGATATTCCTTCTGCTTTCAGTAGCTAATTATACATTCTTCTTGATGGATTAGTCAGTGATGACATAATCAGTTCATGCAAGCACATTTTCTTACAATAGTGACTAAACTTTCACTGCAGAGAGCAAGATGGGTGTAATTTTTTTCTCATGGGTATAAATAATTTTTTGTTGCTCTAGTGATCCATGAAGTGTCAGATTTTATCAGGCCGTTCATGTGCTTCTGTTTCATGCTCACTAGAAAGATTACAAGTCTCCATCTTTCTTTTTCCAGGGACAGAAGCAGCTGTGAGTCCAACTGTTGGAATTCGCCTTCAAGCCCCAAACCCTGAACTGCATCCTGTTCCATGTTATGGCGTATTAAACCCCCCACCTTCCTATGAAGAAATTCTAAAAACAAGTCACTTTTAGATCTGGATCATCGATTTAAATGATCAGAAACATTGGTAGTTCTAAAATATCAAGTTTAGGAATAATTATTTCGTTTAGTGAAAATTCCCAGAGATCTATTATTATATTCTGTAAAAAGACAGATAGACAAAAGAACGGGTGTTGGGAAACGCTTTTATCATGGAGATGTTTAAACAGTGAGTCAGTGGACTCTTGGTGTATCACAGCTGCGTTATCATTTTCTGCTACACAATCAAGTTAATGTATCTCCATTAGTACCCAAATAGGCAGTAATTAGGTGCTAGAACTAGGCTCCATCACATGTAAGATCCCATGGCAGAACATACCACGCCATTCTTTGCCTCAATATTTCCATCTTACTCTGCTCTCTCTCCTCATGTGGAGTACAAGTAAATTATTATAATTTAACAATTGTTCAAGCAGAGATTGAGGTGTGTTTAGACCTAGGACCAGAAAGAGAATATTTGAATTAGGGTGAGGAGAAAGAGAAGGAAGAAGCAAAGTCTGGAGTTGAAGGGTGAAAGATAAATGAAGAGGAAAGATTATAAGTCTCAGTTTAAAAAGTTTTCTGCCTTAGCCCAAGGAAGGAGAAATGTTAGACAGAAGCTCATGGAGATTGCTTAAGACCTGGAGTGTGTGTATGGCCAATACAGGGAGAGAAAGAAGGGTCCCATTTTACACTGGTGAATGTGAGCTGCGGAGCCCACAGCCTTTCCCTGGTGCTTCAGGGTTTGGCATTTATTGCAACATCTTGATAATAGCCTTTGTTACGATGTCAGTGTTCTCGTGGAAGACTCGGACTGCAGAAGTAGCCGTGAGACATCATCAAGTGGCATTTTGTTAGCATCCATCAGTAGTGAGGCAGGAGAAGAAATCCCCCACAGCTCCCACATGGTCTTCAGCTGAAATTTGTTGAACAAAACCATTGACGTCCCCACTTGGCTGTCAGTAGACACCTAAAATGTAACTTGACCAAACTCATCTCCTCATCTTATTTTCCAAAATCTATTTTATCCAAACCTTTCCCATCTCAGTTCATGGTCACTGCAACCTTCCTATTGCTCAGGCTAGAAAACTTGAAGCCATCTTTGAGTCCTCTCTTTGTGTTACTTCCCCCATAATTTTGTCAAAAACCTTGCAGACACTACCTTAAACTAAGTTTAGATGCTAAAAAGCTCCTACTTACCACATGCATCTAATGACCTATGAGCAGCTAGACTCATCTATTTGCTATGGCCTTTGCCCTCTTGTGCTCTATTTGCAACACAATAATCAGAGTAATCCTTTTGTAATAGACTACTAGAGGGTAGTTTTAAACCCACAGCAATATTGAGAAGAAAGCACAGAGGTTTCCCATATACTCCATCCCCCAACACAGGTATGGTCTCTCCCATTATCAACATCCCCTGCTAGAATACTACTTTTGTTAACTTTGATGAGCCCACATTGACCCATCATGATCACTGAAAGTCTCTCCTTTGTATTGAGGTTCACTGTTGATGTTGTACATTTTATGGATTTAACAATTCCATAATGGCATACTTTCCCCATGTTAGTATCAGAGGAGTCATTTCACTGTCCTGAAATGTCTTCTGTAGCTCAGACTATCCATTCTTTACTCCCTTCTAACTCCTGGCAACCACTGATATCTTTACTGTCTCAATTATCTTTGTCTTTTTCAGAATGTCATGTAGTTGAAGGAATACATGTGGCATTTTTAGATTATCCTCTTTAATGTAGTAATATGCATACAAGTTTCCTCTGTGTCTTTGCATGGACTGATAGCTCATTCCTTTTGAGCCCAGAATAAAATTTCATTGTCTATGTTTGTTTATCCCTTCACCTACTGAAGTACATCTTGGTTGCTTCCATGTTTGGCAATTATGAATAAAGCTACTGTCAACATCCATGTGCAGGTTTTTGTGTGGATATAAGTTTTTAACTCTTTTGGGTAAATACGCAAAGCACCTTCTTGAATCATCTGTTTAGATTTGTAAAAACATCAAACTGTCTGCAAAAGTGGCTACACCATTTTGCATTTCCCGAAGCGAAGAATGAGAGTTCCCGCTGCTCTGCATTCTTGCCAGAGTTTGGTGATGTCAGTATTCTGGTTTTTGGCTATTCTAATAGGTGGATGTCATATATATTTTTTCAATTTGCAATTCTCCAATGACATATGATGTGCAGCATCTTTCGACCTGTAATCTTTTTACAACCTAAGGTGCCTTGCATCCCTGAACTAGACTATGTTAGGCACTCCACCTCAGTCAGATGTGCTCAAGTCCTTATCACGTAGCCCTCCCTATATGATCTATAACACTCTTGAGTCTCCTTTCTGATGATTCTTGATTTTACTCATTTGCTCCAGGGACATTGTGCTCAAACTTACCAGGTATTACACTACCTCTATCCTCAGTTCCTTTTGTCTTCAATACTCTTTTGCCTGATAGCCATAGAGCTTCTCCTCCCCCATCTTATAAGTCTTTGTTCAAAAGTTGCTGTCTCAATGACATCCATCCTGATTATTTTAGTTTAAATTAAAGCCTCGCCAATGCTGACATTCCTGACCACCATATCCCAGACATATTTTTCCTTTATTTTTACCATCCGTTACCATACCATGCAGCTGAATTCTTTTTTTTTTTTTTTTTTTTTGAGACAGAGTCTTGCTATGTCACTCCTAGTAGAGCGCCTTGGTGTCACAGCTCACAGCAACCTCAAACTCTTGGATTCAGGGGTCCTCGAACTACGGCCCACAGGCCATATGTGGCGGTGTGAATTATGTTTGTTCCCATTTTGTTTTTTACTTCAAAATAAGATATGTGCAGTGTGCATAGGAATTTGTTCATAGTTTTGGTTTTTTTTTTAGACTATAGGCTGGCCCTCAACGGTCTGAGAGACAGTGAATTGGCCCCCTGTTGAAAAAGTTTGAGGACGCCTGGAGTGATTGTCTTGCCTCAGCCTCCCAAGTAGCTGGGACTACAGGTGCCCACCATAGCACCCAGCTACATGCAGCTGAATTCTATTTGTAGTCTGATGTTTGTCTTCTCCTGCTAGAATGTAAAGCCATGCAAGGAGGAATTATTGTCTTATTCACTGCTCTACACCCAAGTGTTTAAAGCAGCTTGCCTGGTATGTAGTACATATTTAAACTAATTCCATAAGTGATATTTCCTAGTTCTTGGAATGGTCCCCAACTGCATGAGTATTTGATGGGGGTGAGACCTTTGAAAGTGAGCCTGAGTAAAAGCCAGGGACAATAGACTTAGCGCTGTTCGCATAATCTCACTTGTACCTCCTGATGGAAAAGGTCTTGAAGAAATTTGTGTTAATTATTACTATAATAACCTCTGCTGCACTTGGAGGGCTTTATGAAGCACAAACTACTTTTGTATATACTATCGATCAGATTTTATTCTCATAACCATTTTCTGACATCAAGTTAATCCATGATAGAATGAAAACATCTATTACCTACTGAAATCCACCATGAATACAGTGAAGGAATAAAAGTGTTTTTCATTCACAAGAAAAAAGAGAGTAGTAAGAAAATGATGGTAAAGAGAAGGTTAATCTTAAGATTTCAGAAGCTGGAAAGCTACAGATGGATACAGATGGTTGTCATAATCGATAGGGGTCAATGATCATAACTGACTTTTTCTACTTTGATAAATGTCTTGAAGCAAGAACCTGAGAATGATCAAATAAGAACACGCTGCAGCAATTCAGAAATGCTCACCAAGTAGAGCCAAGGGACGTTAAGAGGATTCAGAAAATGATAATGATTTTAACCTACAGGGACATAGCTTTGCAGGGCATGGAGAAGAGCCAGTTGCAATCAGAACATGACAGCAGAGTATTGCAAGATATAAGAAGAATGACTAAAAAAAAAATAATGTAAATGTGTAGAACTAGTTACTGATAAACAGAAAATTCAAAAAGTGAGGGAATAAGGTTATTATTAGGCCCATAAACAAGTTGGATAACTTAAAGAAGTGGCTAAGCTACAAATATTGTAAATAATTGCCATTGTTCAAAAGTGGTTAAGTTATGAATAGTGTAAATAATTTGTTGTCTAAACCAATTAAAATTGTTAAATTAATACTCTTTAAGTTTGCGTTACTCATGTTGAAAAGCTGGGCAAAGGGAAAGTATTGTGGACAGTAAGCAACCTAAGTTCTACTCTCAGATTGTGGAAAGTCAATTAATAATTCAAAGGAAAAATCAAATAATATTAAAGGAAATAATTTTGAAACTATGTCCCACATATCTGAAACAAAATGCTGGAAGAATTGAAAAGTATTGTCTCAAGAAATGGAACCAGGTCATAATATCATGTGAGATAAGTTACAGCAGAAAAATATTGATTTTCTTTGTGTGTCTACAGTACTATTTACATTTTAAAACTAAATCGATGTATTGCTTCGATAGAAACAAATATAAAATTAAACAAGTGAACAATTTGGAAAGTTATAGCTTGCAACGTCAAGCCAATAAAGTCATACTACAGAGAAATACCAAATATTAAGCATACATATCTTTATAATAGAACAGGTGATTTTACTTTTTTTATACATGATTCTGGATTTTATTATAGTTCAATGAGTGTATAGTTAAAACTTTTATAGTTACAATTTCATCAAATCTCTGTTTTAATACATAGACAAAAAAGAAACTTATATGTACACGTGTGTGTTGTGTGTGTATATAATTGCTTTCATTTAACAGATGAGAAAGTGTGAACTCTGCAAGCGAATTTGATTTTCCAGGGTGTATAGCTAATTAGCGTGAGACATAAAACCAGAGGCCAGGTGCCATGATCTTTCAATCATGGCAACTTTCCAACTTTATTTCCACTATAATCTTCTAACTATGAATGTGACTATAAAAATAAAGATCAGAGAATGTGGGTTATAATTACATTTGTCCCAAGTAACACTAAGAACGCTTTTCCGTTTGTATCCTATGAGCTGTGTATCTTAAAATTCCTTCCATTTACAGATCAGGCAGCAGTTATAATTAATACCTGAAAAAGAGTAAGCACATCTGGAAATATGTGTAATGATTTAGCAGCAGAATTTCTCCTAGAGACATTGTTGAAAGCCAGGTTGAAGCAATCAGAATTTATTTTTAAGGGACCCCGTTTATGTGTCAGTGTAAGTCTAACCAAAGTACATGCTGGGCGTGTGGTTCATCGCTCGACTTTTGGGTAGCAGAGGAGGTGGTGTGAGGATACAGTGCAGGTAAGAGGGTAGGACCGATGGAAAAAAAGTTTATTTTCATATAAACTTTTCTGACAGCGACCTTTTGACTGGCTACATTTTCATTTAATGTCTGAAAAAGGACTGAACTGAATGACTCTTTGTCTGCAACAACTCAGTTAGTATTATTTCTAGTTATCGCTGGTGGAGTGTCCGCCAGTTTTTCTTTCAACTAGCAGGTGGCTGGTGGAAATCGCTCTGACTTCCATCCAGAGAGCTGGAAATTCTGTAGCAAGTACACTTACTCTGTATGGTCCACTGCACACTACTGCAAATAATAAAATAATATTACCCATTTTGATTTTATGATTATAATAATACTTAAGTAAATTTAACAGATAAACATGTATTTCTTTTCTGTTTTCTCATCTCTGAAGAATCTTTGCTTGTACCTTAGTAATATGATTCCATTTTAACTGGGTGTTTAAGATTTTATTTCTAACAGGACTAGAATTTATTTTGTTTCCATATAAAAGAATGTTCATTTTTTCTTATTGCTAAAAGGTGTAGCCCTTTCTCTGAGCATCCACCAGAGGGCATGAAAGCCTACCTATAATTCCAGCCCATTAGCTAGATTTGATTTAATGTGTAAATGAAACTTTGAAGCTGAGTTACTACTGATATGAGATTTTTAACAGACCCTAGCAATATGAAAAAATGACAAAGTTTAGATTGCAAAGAGGAATCTGTACTTTAGCTCAGACTGCTCACAAAAAAAGCTGTGAATCAGGTGGGATGCCTACCATCAGAGGAGTGTTGGAAATACACTCCACCTTCTGGGGATGAGACCGTTGAGTTTGAGCTGTCTGCAAAGATGGACTCATCTGTGCAGACTGTGCTCACGTGATATGCACTATCTTCAACACTGACCTTGGAGTTCTAGCCTATCTCTTTTTTACCTGACCACTATTTCTGATTTAGTTTTCAGTTTTGTAGTTCCAGACTGGTTTCATTTGTGGCAGGAGCCCAACTTTTGTGAAACATAACTTTAAAATTCAGTATCTTTCATAGAAACGAAATACAGCTATTATTGAACTGAATAGCATTCACGTGGACAATGAAATGAAAGTCATCGAGGATATTATATTGAAGGCAAAATGTGAAATACTTCAAAATTATGTAAGGGGAAAACAAGATAATAAAAATATGTTGGCTGTAAGACTCCACTACTGATAGCAAATTTTTTAAATCAGGATAAAAGAAAGGACATAGAATCCAAAGATATCTTTTATTTTAAAATTTATTTTGCTAAAAGATTTTGTACAAAATAATTTCACGTGGGCATTTTTTTATTCAATATTACTTCTTGGCAAAATAGTGTCATTTTTGTGTTATTTTACTAACTGTAGTTCTGGAAAAATGCAATAGAAGTGGTACCCCTTTATAAAATGGTGTAGTTTGGTGATAAAATGGAATTTTTATTTGTTCAATTGGAAAGGGTTATTCTTTCCTCTGATATTATGCCAGTGTACACCCACTGAGTGAAAGAAAATATGTGTACAATCAGGATGTCAGATTTTTATATTATTAAATGACAGTATTGCTCAGGAATGCTGAGACTGGAAACAGGTTACTTAAAATGTCATTATCATATTTGTTGGGGAAGGTTTTCTCTTTGGAAAATCTGCTTATGGGATGTAGCCAGCAAAACTGACATGATTTATCTTTCTCTAATAATTAATACAATAATGTCTCTCTTTATGTTGAATAATCAGGTTTTTTCCTCCATAGATGGGAGAACTGATCATACAAAGTGAAGTCATGTGTCAACTCAGATTATTCTGTTTTTCATGCCTCTAAATCCAGGTAAATTATAATTTCAAAGAGTCTTAGGTACCACTGACTAATTATCTTTTAGATTTAAAAAGCGTTGAAACTATTTTCTTAAAGAGTATTGACAGATACAAAATAAGAAAGCCTAGGGATTTGTTAAAAATAATCACTGGACAATTGCATGCTGACCAGGTAGCCTGTGGATTGCTTGCAGCCAGAGACACGTCCAAGAAAATACTTGACTGATGTCCTAGGAGGAGAGTTGAAAAAAGGAACAGCAGAACAACTTCTTAAGGGTGACAATACACTGCTGGGATGCTAAGGCATGTCTGGAAATGTGAGAAATTTTTTTTCTTTAAGGAGAGTATGCAGTTGAAAGGAATACTTTGATAAGCTGGTAAAAGTAAGAAGAAGCTGCCCAAAAGGTCCACAGGTAAGAAGAGAAGATGGTCACGAAAAAAGGGTGAGTCTCTGTTATTGTTGGCTTTTGAGGTATACTTTTTGGGGATCAAAACTAAACTGTGTAAAGCTATTAAGGAGAGTTTGTTTACCATGTATATATATAAATACGCAAACATACACATATAAATAACCATAAACATATATATACAGTACATATATTCACTTTTATTATATTTTAATTGCATAAGGTGTAGATTCCATTCATTAGTCAACAAGAATTGAAATAGACTGAGTAACAATCATAGCTGAAATATTAACTACACGTGACTAAGCCTCCACTGGGATTTTAGCATCCCTTGTTGTTCCCCGGAAACATAACCCTCCCATCTTTATTTTGTCTAGTTTTTAGGAATATTTATTGACTGCTTTACTTTCTGCTTTTTTAGCTAAATTAGCTTATTTTATTTCTATTTATAGGATTTGAAGTCTTTTTCTTCTCCAATAAATCGACTTCACCTCTGACTTCCTTC
Source organism: Perodicticus potto (assembly GCA_963574655.1). NCBI lineage: Eukaryota > Metazoa > Chordata > Mammalia > Primates > Lorisidae > Perodicticus > Perodicticus potto. The sequence continues at coordinate 12,557 of CAUYRH010045063.1, forward strand.
TCTCACCAATACTCCCATTTATTAGCTTTAGAAAAACAAAGATACTGTATGATGCTTATTTTAATTCAATAACAGGAAAGCTGCCACTTGCAACTAGAGCATTTCTCAACCCCTAAGCTGACACAGGCTTAGCTTTGCATTCGACAACTTAATTTAGAAAACACCAGGAAAAATATGATGATTTTAACAATCCTTCCCAGGTTCCCACATACCTAGCAGACTCATGATTGCAGGTAAAGGGCCCAAGTCTACTTTGCTTTATCTCCCTATATCTGTACTTGCTTTTTAATTCCATTTTCCTTGTCAACTTCAATTTTGTTTTTACTCCCTAATCATCAAAAAATATTTAACTTGTTTTATGGAGACAGTTTAATTTTTGCAAAGGAGATCTTATAGTATTTTATATATTTCAAGTCTCCCAAACCCTGATTCAAATAGTGATTATAAAAACTATTAACTATTATGTGTATAGCATTGAGTACGGTTCAGCTATTTTAAAATGGTGAATTAATACCTTCTGTAACTATCCGGATGGGACTGGAGACTTGGACTAGAAGGCTTTTTAATGAGTTAGAATCTGTAGCAATTAATGTTTGGTGAGCCATTGAAATGAAGGTAATAATAGAGTCCAAGAAAATTTCCAGGTTTTTCTATTAAGCAGAAAATACCTGGTATTTTTACAGTACACATAATGATGTAACTGTTTTAAAATAAATTAACAACAGATTTGTTAAAATTTTATTGACAGATAACATTATATGTATTTATTATGTACAACATGGTGTTTTTGGAGTATACATATATACATTGTGAAATAGTTAAATACAGCTAATTAACAAATTTGTTCCCGCACATAACTGTCACTTTTTTGTGTGGTAAAAGCACTTGTCATCCACTCTCTTTGTAGTTTTGAGAATACAATGTATCATCTTTCTCAGTTCATTTTCTGTTGCTATGACAGGATAACATAAACAGAGTAATTTATGAAGTAAAGAAGTTAATTCAGCTAATGCTCCTGGAGGCTGGGAAGTTCAAGAATATGATGCTAGCATCTGGTGAGAGCCTTCTCACGTGTCATGACATGGCAGGGGGCATGGCATGGTGACAGGGAAAAACAAGAGAGCCAGAGAGTGTTTACTCTACAACAAACTCATTCCTATGATATTGACATTAATGAATTCAGGAAAGCAGAGGTCTCATAGATGCACTGATCCATCCATGAGGACAGACGGATTAAATTTCCAAAATATGAACTTTTGGGGACAAATTCAAATTATCGCATTGTTGTGAACTTCTGTCACCTTGCTGTTCAATGGATCTCTCGAATATATGTCTCCTATACATGTATAACTGTAATTATATGTCCTTTGACCAACATCTTCCTATCCTTCCACCCTTCAACCTCTCCGGACTCATGGTAACCCCCATTCTGCTCTAGTTCTGTGAGACTGAATTTTTAAAGTGTCACATGAGTGATATCATTTTGTATTTGTCTTTCTGTGCTTGGCTTATTTCATTAAATATCCTCTAGGTTCATTCACATGATTGCAAATGATAGAACTTTTATCTTTGTATGGCTGAATAGTATCCCATGATGTATAAATTCTTATAAACTTAGACATAGTATCATTGTATACAACAATATTCTTTTTTAAAAGCCTTCGTATTATTTCTATTGTGTTATTATCAAAAATAATTAAAACGGTGAGCAACTTTGTAAAATGGAAGGGTTAAAGGGGATGTGCTCAAAAAAGTGTTCCAGGATTAAATTATTATTATCGTATACTTTGAAATATTTAACATAGTGACTCTATTCTAACTTTGAATAATTGTTTTGTGTTTTAAAAATTTGGAGGAAAATAGTCACGTCCCTGAATATCATTGCATGAGTGTGTGTTGTGCATGTGTGTGAACTTCTTGTTCTATGGGGAGAATTAGTTAAGACATTGTTTTGATTAGTTTTCTCTAAAGTGAGAATTACATGAAATTAAGGTGATGTGAATGATCAAATCAGCAAATGTCAGTATGCAGGCCTACCTCGTGAATAGAATAATGATCTAGATAACATTCTCTTCTCTTATTTTTCTCATATTTTGCATTATTAAAAA
>CAUYRH010045064.1:0-33061 GCA_963574655.1 Perodicticus potto
TGGCATCACAGCTCACAGCAACCTCCAATTCCTGGGTTCAAGCGAGTCTCTTGCCTCCACCTCCCAAGTAGCTGGGACTGCAGGTGCCCGCCACAACGCCCGGCCATTTTTTGGTCACAGCCGTCACTGCTGTTTGGCAGGTCAGGCTGGATTTGAACCCGCCAGCTCAGGTGTACGTGGCTGGCGCCTTAGCCTGCTGAGCCACAGGCGTTGAGCCAGGCAGTTAATTCTTAAAACAGAGTCCCTGCTAGACAAACCTGACTGACCTGGGTTAAAAATAAAGAAATAAGAACTCCAAGTTTAAGACCCTTGCAACTATTTTAGTCTCTGTGATTCAACAATAAACCAAAAGGTTAAGAGTGCACATAAACTTCATATGCAATTTAAAATAGTTTAACACAGTAAACTGCACACAAATTTTATGTCTACCCTGTATATTCTCCTGAATCAAGGGTCATACAAACAACTTGGGGAAAAAAAACCACTGTCCTTCCAAAAACTCTTCATTGTTCTACCTCATTAAAAACTTTGATCTGAATCTCACATAGATATTAAAATTAGGACATTTCCAAAACATTTTTTCTTTTTTCCTTGAACAACCTTGATCATGCCAACCAACACTGCATTTCTTTAAACATTTTTCCATAGGTAAAGAAAAGTACTTGTTTGTTAAGTGTGTTAGAAGAGGAAAAAGAAACTGCGGATAAAGAAAATGAATACATTCAAATGATCATAATCCCATTACTCAGAAACAACCACCTGGTGTCAATCTTTCCAAACTTTACTTTTCTGTACATTCATATAAATGATAAGATTATAAATAAGACAAGAAACACCAACCCCGATAAGGAGCCCTACAGATCTTGAGCGGAATGGGCAATATCTAACGACGTTATTCCGGAGATTCCCAACGGGATTTCTCGACCTTTCCCAAAACGTTGGGAAGTCCTCTAGGTTAAAACAAAAACTCCAAGCGAGGAAAGGATGCCAACTTTTCCTAGGCTGCCTGTAGAGCGGGGAAAAACAGGACGCTCGAAGAAGATTAAGGATACGCGCTGAAGAGAGTCACGGCCCTAAAAGGATCTGCCCCTCCTCTCCCCTCTACGAGATCACTCCAATGCCAGGTAGGTCCGCAGGTCCCGCCTCCCCAGAAAGGACAGGCAACTCCGCCGCAGTGATTCTACCCGGAGCATCCGGGATACAGCAGCTGCTCCCGGGCTCTGACGGGAAGTGCAGCGGCCGGCGCCGGCCCAGACCCAGGAACGCGCCTCCCTCGGGAGCCGGCGCAGACGTTTACCTGTTTCATCTTTCCATGGCTTGGGGCGGGAAGGCGGGGACCGCGCTCGGCGCCTACCTCCCTCCTCCTTCCCCAGCCCGGCTCACGGCGGCCGCCGACGGCTGCTTCCCCGGTTACTACAACAACCAACAAGCAACCGCCCGCTCGGAGCCACTGCGCAGGCGCCCGCCGCCGGCGCCGAAATCGCCCGGCTGCGGGCGCGGAAGAATGTCGTCACCGCCGCGCAGCGCGGGAGTCGAGACCTGCCCTTGACAGAAAGGAGTCTTCTTTTTTCCGCTCTTTGTTTCCTCCGCCCCTAAAAGGTTGACTCAGACCAAGAGTTCCTCCAAGCTGAACGAGAGGGTTTGCTGCGTGAGCAGCGTGCCCTGGGAAAGACTTAGTTAGCAGAAACCGCTGATTGGCAGTAAAGGGGTTCACTCCCTATCTCCTGCTTTAGCAAAATCGGAATAGCCAATCAGAGCGAGGACTGACAACAACGACCCAATCCTGGAGCTGCGCTGAGGGTAGGGGCGGGAACAAATGGTTCAGGTGGCTAGAACTGCCCTGGGGGAGATTGTTTGTAGCTGCTACTGCTGTACTGAGAGTCCGGTGGCCAGGTAAGGAGAATATAGGAGAGAAGAAAAGTGTAGATGGCTGTATGGCGTCTGATTGAGAATCCGGAGAGTCTAGTAAAATGGACCTGGGATGAAAGGAAGATACCTGGGAGTCAACCTTTTGGTGGGGGTAAAGGGCTCAAGAGACAAGGACGTGGGGGCGCTGGGAAGATGGAGAAGGCTTAGCAAATTTAGGGAGCGAAGGAATGTATGAAAGAATGAGCAGTCACAGTGAACCTAGCACATTATAAGGAGCCTTCACTTTTTCTCTCATAATTCTTATAATAATCCTTGAGGTAGATATTTGTATCTCCATTTTGCAGATGAGGAAGCCGAGGCTGAAAAGTGTAAATGACTTGCCCAGGATCACACTGCTACTAAATGTAGGACCAAGTCCCTCTCTCAATGACTCCTAAGTTTTAACACCACACCTGTGTTGAGCTGGGCCAGGGCAAAATTTGAAAATGGATGCTTTATACACTGTGGGAGGCCCCAAAGCTTTAGGGAAATGGGGTTGATGAATTGCCAGAGCAATTCAGAAGCTCTCCAGCTTTGTCATCTGAGCCTTTTGGGATTTCTGAGAGCTTCTGTGAAATGGAAGACTTAAGTTATGCTGAAAAGGGGTGGGGATGGAAGGAATCCCTGCAGCTCCTCTAACCCTGAAAGGAGACCTGGGTCTAGAGTGTCCTATTGGAGAGGGTGTGAAAATACAGAGGATAGGTGGGTTCATGGCCTAGGCAATATTCCTGCTGTGATGTTCCTTAGACCCTTAGCCTGTCTGCACTTGGACAGAGTCCACCTTTTTGATGGACTCTGTCCATCAATACACCCTTACTCCTCTAGAGTTCTTTTATGTTTGGTTGTTGAGTGCTTCATACTGTCTCGGGCCATTGTTGACTTTATTATCTAACTCAGCTGGGTAGGACAGTATTGAAATTCCTAACGCCAAGAGTAACAAAGGAAACTTGCTAGTGTATTACCACTTCAGGGCCAAGAAGTTAAACTGCTAACCTGCTAAACCACAGGCCAAAAATAATAATAATAATGATAAGGCCAGGCATGGTGGTTCATTCCTATAATCCTAGCAGTCTGGTATGCTGAGGTGGGTGGATTGCTTGAGCTTAGGAGTTCAAGGCCAGCCTGAGCAATAGCGAGACCCCATCTCTAAAACTGGCCGAGAGTGGTGGTGAGCGCCTGTAGTATAAGCTTCTTGGAAAGCTGAGGCAAGAGATCACCTGAGCCCAAGAGTTTGAGGTTGCTGTGAGCTATGACGCCATGGCACTTTACCAAGGGCAACAAAGTAAGACTCTGTCTCAAAAAAAATAACAACAATAATAATAGTAAAGATGGAAGTTGTTTCATTCTTAGATTATATTTGTTTTTATTTAAATCAAGCTGATTAAAATTACTACTCAACAAGGGTTGTTCTAAGCCTATTTTAAAATAATACAATCTAATTGTATTTTCTGTACAAGTTTAAGACAAAAGTGGATATGGTATGCTTTTCTTCCTCAAAAGGAGAACTTCATCAAAATATTCTCAGTAAGATAGTATTGCAGCTCTGTCATGTATTAGCTGTGTGATCTCAAGAAATTCATTTAACCTCCTGTTCCAACCCTTACCTGTAAAATGGAAATATTAATAATGTCTGCCTATCTTATTATAAAGATTAAATAGATAATCTGTGTTAAGTGCTTGGCACAGTACGCAGTACAAGTGGCCTATAACTGATAAGTATTATAATTTCTCTTGCACACCAATGCCAAGATTACTGTTTACTTCTTCACACAATTTTCTACTAATTGTAAAGTCACAGTAGTTTATTTTAACTTTTAGATTGTTTTTCTAGTTTATGGAGCGTGGTGTACCTGAGAACCAGAGTACAGAAAACCTAAAGGTGTAAATAGAGCAAGCACTCATAGCATAAGTTACACTCAAATGTGTTAGGTTTCTATAGGCTTGGAAGGATCTGTCATCATTAGCCAGGGAGGTATCTATGAGTAGATTTAGAATCACCTTCAAGCCACTTGAATTATAAAAAATGGCATGCAAAAATGAAGATATGAGAGAACTGATTCCAAATAAGTGAAAGGAGTTCTGAGGCAGGGTGATAAAGTAGAGAAATCACTTAAACAAAGATAAATACGGTGCCACTTATTATAAAATATACTGTTCATTCACTATTATTAGTGTGACTGTTGAAACCAATTTCTATAAGCTTTACACAGAAATCCATTTCATTAGTTTATAGTAATATATACTTCCTTTTTTCTCTCTTTTTTTTTTGTTTTTTTTTTTTTGCTAGATTCGTTGTTTTCACCCACTGTTATTTAGCTGTTGTCACTCTGGGTAATGTTCAGCAACTTGGTGTAGGGTAAATATTCAAAAGTAGCATGCTAACCCTGGGAAGTTAACAGTAGTGTATTAAGAAAACAGGGGTGAATGAACCTAGAGGACTTGGGAAAGAATTTGTGAAGTAATTGGCCAACTAAGCACTCATGAGTGGGACATAGATTAACCACAGAAGTGAGAGAGCTTATGGCTGAAGCAGGCTGACCCTCATTGTCTCAGGTCCTCTGCCTTTGTTTCCAAGGCAAAAAACCCTCTTGGGTTTAAGGGGAGTCATGAGCCGTTTCCTGAATGTGTTAAGAAGCTGGCTGGTTATGGTGTCCATCATAGCCATGGGGAACACACTACAGAGCTTCCGAGACCACACCTTTCTTTATGAAAAGCTCTACACTGGCAAGCCAAACCTCGGTAAGAAATCAAAGAATTTCTACATCCTTTGTAGAACTGGCCTACTTTGTGGTTCACAAACAGGCTGTACATCAGGATGCCTTAAAAATAAAGCACAGATACCTATTTATTGAACCTGACTGGGGCACAGGAATCCAGCCGCTAAAACTCCCCAGGTGAATTCTGATTCTTCCTTATCTAGTCTTTGGCAGTCACTGGAATATTACTTTGTGGTAAGCACTTGACCCTTTCCCCTTGTCCAAGCTTCTCTGAATACTTTTTCATTCATTTTATACTGCCCTGGAAATTAGTGTGTACAAAAAAAAAATGATAATGGCAAGTAAGAAAATAGAGTTTCCTGGTGGCTCTGTGATGCCCCACCAGAAAGCCATAAAGAACCTTTTAGTATTATCTCAAAGCCCTTTTCAGAAATCATGTCAAAGCACACAGGATTTATATTGTGTTAGAGATGAAGAGTTACTAACCCAAGGTCTTCTGTGACATAGTCCCTGCTAATTGGTCTCCCAAATGAAACATCAAGGCCCACAGTGGCCTTTCCTAGCTTCCTGAGCCTCTCTGCTGAGCATGTTTGTACATTTTAGCTTGCACTTCATCACATTAATGTGTGGGATAGTTGGAGCTGCAGCATTGTTTCACAGTAGCTGATAATTCTATGTCACATTTATAGCTAACCCAGATTCAGGCTCTGACCTAGCTCATTTTTCTGCAACATCTGGGCATAAAATTAAATTAAATAGGCTAAGGCTCATTTTGGGCAAAGCTCAAATATAATTGGATTAAAGAACCTGGGAAAGTGAGCAAGACAATTTTTTTTTATTTTTTTTTATTTTTTTGTAGAGACAGAGTCTCACTTTATCGCCCTCGGTAGAGTGCTGTGGCGTCACACAGCTCACAGCAACCTCCAACTCCTGCTTTAGGCGATTCTCTTGCCTCCCTCTCCAGAGTAGCTGGGACTACAGGCGCCCGCCACAACGCCCAGCTAGGGACAATTTTATTTTTCACCCTCAAATGATCAAAGAACCCTGTATAGATCCACAGGTTTTTAGAGGTTATCAGGTTTAACCATTTGAATTTAAATTGAGACAGAGGGCTCGGCGCCTGTGGCTCAATGGGCTAAGGCGCCAGCCACGTACACCTGAGCTGGCGGGTTTGAATCCAGCCCCAGCCTGCCAAACAACAATGACGGCTGCAAACAAAAAATGGCCGGGCGTTGTGGTGGGCGCCTGCGGTCCCAGCTACTTGGGAGGCGGAGGCAAGAGACTGGCTTGTGCCCAGGAATTGGAGGTTGCTGTGAGCTGTGATGCCACAGCACTCTATCCAGGGTGACAGCTTGAGGCTCTGTCTCAATAAATAAATAAATAAATTGAGACAGCTGCCCAGGGGTCGTGTGACTTGCTAAAGCTCATCTGGCTGTGCAGAATTTAGGTGTGTGTTTGGCTAGCCCAGAAGTAGAGGCTGCCTCCTCTCTCGTGATCGGGAGGGGCTGTCATGATACTCTTCTTATTTTTACAGTGGTCTGGAGTGTTCCATAGAATTTCACCTGCTGCCTAATCTGATTGGGGCTGGTGAAGGACTCCACTTTAATAATCTCACTGACTATTGGTTTATAAAAAATGTAGCTCTCTGGCTCGGTGCCTATGGCTCAAATGGCTAAGGTGCCAGCCACATACACCTGAGCTGGCTGGTTTAAATCCAGCTCAGGCCCACCAAACAACAATGACGGCTGCAACCAAAAAATAGCTGGGCATTGTGGTGGGCGCCTGTAGTCCCAGCTACTTGGGAGGCTGAGGCAAGAGAATTGCTTAAGCCCAGGAGTTGGAGGTTGCTGTGAGCTGTGATGGCACAGCACTCTACCCAGGGTGAAAGCTTGAGGCTCTGTCTCAAAAAAAAGAAGAATGTAGCTCTCCAGTGCTAACACTAGATATTTGGTTGGAAAATCTTCAGTACTGTGAATTTGATAGAGCTTTCAGGTTTTCCAAAGGCTGGAAAATTCCTTAAAGCCCAAGTAAATGTTAATAACCTTTAAATTTTTAGTTTTTTTCCCTTAAAGTTTATCCTCAGCAAACAGTAGACCAGAAAAGCAAGCATCTTTACTTTCACTGTTTGGCATTTCCCAAGCCACTGGATGCCTTAGATCAATTGCTGTGCATTTAAATCACCCAAGCAGGGAGTTTCTAGAAACACTTATGCCTACAGCATACCACCAAAGAATATCATGTAATTGGTCTGGTAACCAGGCCTTGAAATTTTGTAAAACTCCCTCAGCTGATAGTAATAATTGTTATGGTGGAATATGACCCATAATTTCTGGACAAAATATTTAATATAGCAGTATCAGAATGAAGCCTCCAGGAGCAAGGTTCCCCCCAACAAACACCAATTTGTTGTTCTGCTACCATGTGCATTGGAAACCAGCCTGGTTTGGCTTCACGTAACGATGTAAATCTGGATTTGGGAAGAGATGGAAGGACTTGGATTTTTTAAAAGTACATGTGTGGGCATGTAGATTGATCCTCAGTATCTCTTGAGTTCTCTATCAGATCAGCCTTGGAAGTCTTCAGACCTCCTAGGCTTCTCGTATTGACAGACCAGTCTCTGTAACATTTCCCCAAACCTGTCTGATCTAGACTCTAGGCTGCAAGGGGCAGAGGACATAAACTACTGCATCCAGGAGTTATTTCCCTGCATCAGCTCTTTATAGGGTTTCTATTCTTGAAGACGCCCCTTCCAACTGTAGGCATTTGAAGAGGATCTGAGTAGTAATCATTCTGGAACTTCTTCCATTCCTTCTAGTTCCCATATTCAGCATTAAGGCCTCCACTCTGCCTAGCCACAGAGAGGTCAGATTCAGCTCCCTAATACCTATGAACCGTAAGTTAAATAGGAGTTTGGTAGGAAGCCCAACCCTTCCCTTCTCGACACTCTTGTTTTTTTCTGCTACACAGTGAATGGCCTCCAAGCTCGGACCTTTGGGATCTGGACACTGCTCTCATCAGTGATTCGCTGCCTCTGTGCCATTGACATTCACAACAAGACGTATGTAAGGGAAGGAAGAGCTTTAGCAGCTTTTTGTTGGAAATCAGATGTGAGGCATACCTACTGTCTGCCCCAGCCAACCACCCTCCTACACGCCACCGGGACTTGTTAATTATTTTAATATATTAGCCTTGAACATGGATAATAAAAGTCTAATAGATTTCATTCCTTCCAGGCCTAAAAAACATAATATGCTTAACAGGTCTTGTTTAATGTCTGAAAATTCACAGCAAACTGGCAATGTTATTTTTATTTTATTTTATTTTTTTTGAAACAGAGTCTCACTGGCAATATCATCATCCAGTGGTTAGCATCATACTCCTTTACCTTTTTTTTTTTTCCTTTTATAGCGCTCTACTTCTTTACTATAAAATCAGCCTTGGCCAGAAGCAGTGGCTCAAACTTAATAATCCTAGCACTTTGGCCAGGTTGGAGGATTGCTTGAGGCCAAGAATGCAGGACCACCGTGGGCAATAGCACAACCCTATCTCTACAAAAAGAAAAAAACTAGCTACATGTAGTGGCATGTACCTATAGTTTCAGCTATTTGGTTGGCCAATGCAGGAGGATCACTTGAGCCCAGGAGTTTGAGGTTTGCAGTGAGCTATGATAATACCAGTGTATTCTAGCCTGGGCAACAGAGAACTTTCTTGCAAAAAGAATTGGCCAGGTGCAGAGAGTCACGCCTCTAATAGTAGTAGCACCCCAGGTGGATTGCTTGAGCTCAGAAGTTGGAAACGAGTCTGAGCAAGAATGAGACCCGTCTGTATTTAAAAAATAGAAAAACTAGCTGGGCATTGTGGCAGGCACCTGTAGTCCCAGCTACTTGTGAGACTGAGGCAAGAGGATTGCTCAAGCCCAAGAGTTTGAGGTTGCTGTGAGCTGTCACGGCACTCTATCCAAGCCTGCACTCAACCCCAGGGCAACAGAGTGAGGCTCTTGACTTAAAAAAAAGAAAAAAGAATTAGCCTTTTTTAGAGTAGCCACCCACACATACCTTTTTCACATGCCTCCTAAGAAGGAGGAATGAACAGAAATCACAATCCATGAAAAAAGAGGAACCCACAAAGAATCTACTTATGCAGAGGAATCCACAAAGAATCTACTTATGCAGTCTGCAGGTGAGCAGGAAAGAGAACCTAGGACTCCTGTATCCTCCCTCTCTAGGGTACTCAAACAGACCCCTATGGAGCAACTGCATACAATCAGAAGCTGTGACTGGTTCTGGCCACTGGAGGGGGCTCAAGCTTTCATCCCAGTAACAGATCATCACAATCTAAACTTATCTAAACTCTCAGCATGTAGGGAAGAGAGGAGGCAATGATATTTAAAAACCCCTCTCTTTTTTAAGTTTTTAATTTTTATTTTTTTAAAGATGAGGGTCTCATTGTATTGGTCTCAAACTCCTGAGCTCAAGCAATCCTTCCTGCCTTCGCCTCCTGAATAGCTGGACCACAGGCACATGCCACTGTACCCAGCAGAGCTCCTTTTGTCATAGCAAGAGCTTTTACCTACGTGGTCTTTATTGAATTTCCTCCTAACAGCCTTGGGAGGTGGTGATTTTCATTCCTGATTTTGCAGTTCTAAATATTAGAGCTCCAGTTAATATAAACTGAGGAAGACATTTGAAGCAGAACTATTACCCCTTTGATGTCGCCAACTTTATTTTTAATTTGTTTTCCAAACTTGAAACTGTAGTATACTTGTCCTAAATTGACATGTATTTTTGGAATAACATGGTTTGGTGGAAACAGTCTTGGGCCGACAATGAAAACAAGAAAATGGTTCTTATCTAAGTTCTTTTGGTAACTAGCTTCCCAGCAGCAGATTCGTTATTTGTTTTCCCTGCAGCTTTGTCTCTTCATCTATAAAATGAGAATAGACTTCTGTCCTACCTCTCAGGGCAACTCATAGGAAGGAAGATTGAATAATCATTTTAAAGACCTTAACTATGATGAGGAATTGTTGATAGGTATAAAGGATATGTCTTGTTTGTCATGCTTTTAGAATGAGCAAAGACAACTCAGACTTATCTTTACCTTGGTTACCCATTCATTTTTCCCCTCTCCCAACACAGGATGGCTGCAAATGTTGACTTCCTGTTTCCAACCCTCTCTAGCCTAGGACTTTGATCCACGCACTTCTGATGTGCACTCTAATCCTATTCCCTCCCTAACAGGAAACTCAAAATTAATAAATACATATATGTTTCCAAAATGTATAAAAACATGCACAGGAGTGATAAAAATCAAATTTAAGATACTAGTTGCTTCTCGGAAGTGGGGAGGAAAGAGAAGGGGATCAGGGTGGGATAAGGATACATTGGATGCTTTAACTGTTTATCTGTAATATTTTATTTGTTAGTTAAAGCTATCTGCAACAAAAATGTCAAAATGCTAAGATTTAATGCAATTGGGTCTTGGTTGCACTAGGGTTCATTATAGTATTCTATTTTTAAATGTGTGAAGTGTTTTATAATTTCTTTTGAATTTCATACTTCAAAAAAGTTATCAGCAAACCAAGTGGTCAGTCATCTAGTAGCCCATCTCTTCTCTACCTCATGGCAAAGCTGAGGAACAAGCTCTCTCCCATGAAGTTGTCATTGTGTCTTCTATCTGACCACTTTTCTAGGCTAAGACACAAGGTAACCAGCCTACATTGCAGGAGCATCTAAAAGCTCCAGAGGTGTCCCTGCTCCTCTTTGCCCTTCAGGCTGTTGTGTCTGTGGCATCCATCTTGTAAACACTGACTAGCACATGGCCAGACATCTGCCAGGTAGGGTTAGACTCCAGAGGCAGCCAATTTTGATAAATAGAATGTTTAAGCATATTCTATGCTTAAATAGATCCAGAATTGTCCTCACTGCCTAGGATTGCCACAGTCCAGACTCTGCTGTTGCTGGGTTCACCACCTTGCTAAGGCTTGGAGATCCACTCTGAGTGCCTGGACCATTCTCTTAGTTAGCAACTGTGTGAGACCTTTAGTTTTGCCTGAAATGAGAATAAATTCATGTAATCAAAGTGTCCTTTTTCCTGAGCCATAGTCACATCGGGGTTTTGATTTGTGTATATCAAGTCTGACTGATAGGTTTCTTCAGTTCTGTACAAAACAAACAGTAACTTCAGTTCCCTTTTCTGTCTGCTCCCTTGCAGGCTCTATCACATCACACTCTGGACCTTCCTCCTCGCCCTGGGGCACTTCCTCTCAGAGTTGTTTGTATATGGAACTGCAGCTCCCACCGTGGGCGTCCTAGCACCCCTGATGGTGGCAAGTAAGCATCCAGCTACCCCAGACTTTCTACAGGAACTGTAGTACTTTGTACTACTTTGTACCCTAGTGCTGGTACAAAGGGTGGGAGATGCAAGAAAGGTGCTGTGTTTGTGTCAGTCACTAATCTTTTGTCTGTATTTAAGGTTTCTCCATCCTGGGTATGCTAGTTGGGCTCCGTTACCTAGAAGTAGAACCAGTATCCAGACAGAAAAAGAGAAACTGAGGCCGCATTCCACCTCCAAGACTTCATCGTCGTCCATCTCTGCCGTCCTCTTCCTTCGTCATCTCTGCTCTTTTAATTTCTTCTTTGCTGTTCCATCAGTAGTCCCTTTACTCACTTTTAGCCTCTTTTTTTTATATTTTTAAAATTTTAAGATATGACATGCATATAGAAAAGTGTATAATATGAATGTACAATATAAAGAATAATGTTAAATCCTCTGTAACTCCATCCAAGTCAACAAAGTGCCAGCACCTCAGAAGCCCACTATGTGTCTTCTCCCTTCCTGCACCCTCTTCCAGGCTCCCTTTTCCAGCCTTCTGCTCGCTTTCCCTTTTGTTTTCATTCCTTGATTTGACTTGTGTGGTGGGAACATGTGAACTGTGAAAATTAAAGCTGCTGCCCACCCAGAGCAGCTGTGACCAAGGGCTGCTTCAAGAGGCTGTCCATACAGGTTGGGCTCCTCTCTGCTGCTGGACCCCAGACGCTGAACTATCCAAGGGACAGGCAGTTCTTCTAAGAAGGGCTCTCCTGTGCGTGACCATGGCGCTCCTTCTGTCTACAGAAGGATGAGGGTTGGAAGAGTCTGGGATGTTTTTAGACCTTCTGCTCAGTTGTATTTGTATAATGAGCACAAATACAATAAACAGACAATAACCAGAAAAACCTCCACTGTGATCAATCCTTGTACTTTGACCTACCTGAAGACAAGAGCACTCCTGCAGTGTGACTCTTGGGATTAGAGAACCATAGGTTTCTACCTGATTGAATACACCACAGTGAGCAGTACAGCCCAAGACATAAGTGACCCTGGCTGCCTCCACTTCCTTGTCACTTCTTTGTTTCTCTTGTATTCTTCAAGTCAAATCTTTCTCTTTTCCCTGCCTTCAAGATTCTGTTCATAATTTAACAGTCAGTACTCTTTCTTCTTGTCCTCTTAAAGAAGAAGCAGACTTGAGAAAACAGAGACAGAAAATAGAACTAGGCAGCATGAAAGAAACAGCTGCATAACCACAAAAAGAAGGCAGCTAAACCCCGAGGGAAATGCACTGGAGTGGACAGCTGCCCTCTGAACACCACCTGTCAGGAGTCGCTCTGGCTGGGCCCTCACGCACAGCATGTGCATCCAAAAGGCCATTTGTTGTTTCAACAAATATTTACTGACTACTTCTCCATGCCCAACACTTGGTAAAGAGAATCAACAACATAGACAATGATCTTGCCCTTCTGGGCCTGATGTCATCAAGGTAACAACATGCCAACACATGGAAGAAGAACTCGAGATAGTGGTGAGAACTCTACAGAAAAGTTATTTTGATCAAGAAGTGAGGGATGGGCGGCGCCTGTGGCTCAAAGGAGTAAGGCGCTGGCTCCATATGCCAGAGGTGGCAGGTTCAAACCCAGCCCTGGCCAAAAACTGCAAAAAAAAAAAAAAAAAAAAGGAAGTGAGGGGTATGGACCAGTGGGGGGGTTATAACTAAGATCATAAGAAAGGCCTCTCCAGCTGGGCACAGTGACTCACGCCTGTAATCCCAGCACTTTGGGAGGTTGAGGTGGGTGGATCGCCTAAACTCATGAGTTCGAGACCAGCCTGAGCTAGACTGAGACCCCATCTCTAGAAATAACCGGGCACTGTGGTGAGAACCTGTAGTGCCAGCTACTCAGGAGGCTGAGGCAAGAGAATTGCTTGAGTCCAGGAGTTAGAGGTTGCTGTGAGCTATGATGCCACAGCACTCCACTGAGGTCAACAGAGTAACATTGTGTCTCAAAAAGGGGGGAGGGAGGCCTCTGAGAAGGTGGGATTTGAGCTGAGACACCTAAACGCCCAGAGGTCAAATATCTCAAGATAGGAAGCTGGCTTTTAGGACAGAGAGCAGCTGATAGGAACAGTTTTACTGGAGGAGTAAGATCAGTGTAACTGTAGTGTGGCGAAGAGTTGGGAAGTGAAAGGCCAGAAAAGGAAACTGGCCTTGTAGGGACTTGATAAAAAGTTTGACATTTATATGTAAATACATTGGGAATTCTCTAGCAGTTAAAGAACTAGGGTTGGGAGAGGGAGTCGCTTGGTTTTATTTTGTTTTGTTTCTTTTTTTGTGATAGTCTCACTTGGTCACCATTGGAAGAGTGCCATGGCACCTTAGCGCACAGCAACCTCAAACTCTTGGGTTCAAGTGATCACCTTGCCTGAGCCTCCCAAATAGCCTCCCACCTGGCTATTTTTTAGAGATGGGGTCTTGCTCTTGCTCAGGCTGGTCTCAAATCTGTGAGCTTAGGCAATCCACCTGCCTTGGTCTCCAAAGTGCTGGGTTTACAGGTGTTGTTTTTGTTTGTTTGTTTGTTTTGGGTTTTTTTGAAAGAGTCCCAACTCTTTCACCCTGGATAGAGTGCAGTGGCATCATCATAGCTCACTGCAACTCAAACTCCTGGGCTCAACCGATCCTACATCAGCCTCCTGAGTAGCTGGGACTACAGGTGCCTGCAGGTACCATGACACCTGTCTAATTTTTCTATTTTTGTAGAGATGTCTCACGCTTGGTCAGGCTGTGCTCAAACTCCTGAGCTCAAGCCAACTTCCCACCTCGGCCTCCCAAAGTGCTAGAATTTCAGGCATGAACCACTGTGCCTGGACACAGTTAAGGCTCTTTAGGTGAAAGGAACAAAATCTGCCATAAACTAGCTTAAACACCAAAGATAACAACATTGGATCACTCTGAAAAGTTAGGAGATTACAGCCTTCAAGAATGGTTTGATAAGACTCTAGCTCTGACTAGCTTGGGCAATATAGTGAGACCCCCGTCTCTACAAAAAAATATTTAAAAATTAGCTGGGCATGGTGGCACACATCTGTAATCCCAGCAACTTGGAAGGCTGAGGTGAGAGGATTACTCAAACCTAGGAGGTCAAAGTTATAGTAAGCTACATTAGTGCCACTGTACTCCAGCCTGGGTGACAGCAAGGCCCTGTCTCAAAAAAAACCAAAAAAAGACTCTAGCTCCACTTCTCTGATTCCTTCTGCTCTGCCTATGTTGGCTTCATCCTTGGTTTGGCTTCCTTTATGGTGCCAAATGTGGTTGCAGCAATTCAGGCCTCCCAGAAAACTATATCTAGAAAAATAGCTCAGTGGTAAGAATTATATTTTCCTTACGCACCAGTTATTGTAAGGAGATAGTAAGAAAAACAATGATCATGTAATCCTACCACTTTGGGAGGCTAAGACAGGAGGATTGATTAAAGTCAAGAATTTAAGACCAGGCTCAGCGCCTGTGGCTCAATGGGCTAAGGCGCCAGCCACGTACACCTGAGCTTGCGGGTTCGAATCCAGCCCGGCCCGCCAAACAATGATGGCTGCAACCAAAAAATGGCCAGGCATTGTGGCGGGCGCCTGTAGTCCCAGCTACTCAGGAGGCAGAGGCAGGAAACTTGCTTGAGCCCAGGAATTGGAGGTTGCTGTGAGCTGTGATGCCATGGCACTCTACCCAGGGTGACAGCTTAAGGCTCTGTCTCAAAAAAAAAAAAGAATTTAAGACCAACCTGAGCAAGAGTGTGACCCAGTATCTACGACAAATAGAAAAATTAAGCAGGCACAGTGGTACACACCAATAGTTAATAGCTATTTGGAAAGCTGAGAAGAGAGAATTGCTTGACCCCAGGAGTTTGAGGTTGCACTCTGTATCCCAACAACAGTATCTGCCTACATGGGGGGTGGGGGTGGGAGGCTGTAACTCAGAGACCAACATATGACTGTGACCCTTTTTAAGAAAACAAACAACACATACAAAAAGGCCAGGCTTGGTGGCTCATGCCTATAATGCTAGCACTCTGGTAGGTTAAGGAGGTTGGATTCCTTGAGCTCAGGAGTTTGAGACCAACCAGAGCAAAAGCGAGACCCCCATCTCTACCAAAAATAGAAAAATCATGGCTCAGTGCCCTTAGCTCAGTGGTTAGGGTGCAGGCCATATACACCGGGGCTGGCAGGTTTGAACCCGGCCCAGGCCTGCTAAACAATACCGACTACAACAACAACAACAAAATAGCCGGGTGTTGTGGCAGGCAGCTGTAGTCCCATCTACTTGGGAGGCTGAGGCAGAAAAATAACTTAAGACCAAAAGTTTGAGGTTGCTGTGAGCTGTGACGTCGTGGCGCTCCACCAACAGCAACAAAGTGAGACTGTCTCCAAAAAACAACCAGCCCAGGCATCATGACAGAGGCCAGTAGTCCCAGGTACTCAGGAGGCTGAAGCAAAAGGATCAGTTGAGCCCAAGAGTTTGAGGTTGCTGTGAACTATGACGTCTTGGTACTCAACCTAGGGCAACAGAGTGAGACTGTCTCAAAAAAAAAGAAAAGCAATGATCTTACAGAGTTAACATTTGAACGTAGATCTATATGGAGAGCTCTTGTGAAAGAAGTAAATAAAAACCAGGTGATTTGGGTCCTTCAAGTATGTGGCATGTGTCAGAAATGTGATTCCAGATAAGTAAAGGCAAGATCCCAAAGAATCTAAAAGTATACACAGAGTGTTTTGCAGATACTATCAATATTAGATGTCTTAACAGCCCAGGCTTGCATCCCCTCTCAGATAACTTAAAATAGACTTGTAATACTGTTTCTCCTCAACTAAGAATTGCTAATAAATGTGGGAGCTGAATGCCACAGGCACAGTTCAACTGGCTAGGGAAAAAATGTACAGAAAACTGGTAGCAGCAGGATATCTAAGTGACATATAAGGTCAACACAACTGGGGAAAAAGGACTGGCAGTTCAGAAGAAAAATGATAATGTTGAGCTGTGGGCTCTGACCACAGCAAGCTGGGAGTGGCTGGCCTGATTATAGAACAAACACTTTGACCAGCCTTTGAGGCAGAGCCAGAAACAACAATGGACTCCCATCAGCAGTTACATTCCAGCACAGTACAGAAGGAGGTCAGGGTCAAGCTTTGGTCTCTTGAGTTGAGTAGTCTCTTTGCCTACCACGTAGGCAGACAGTATCCTTCACATCTTCGTCTTTAAAAAATATCCCATTACCATGGTGTCATCTATGCCAACAGAGGACAGAGGTGATCCCATGGAAGGCCACAGCTACTGTTCCTCTAGCCTGCTCCCTGCCGCTCCAGCCCTCCACCACCCCTTAGACACAGTCCTCAGGAAAGTGTGATCATCTTGTGGGGACTACCAAAAGCCATTTCAGTCCCACCAAATGATAAGGCAGACCACTTTGACAATCTTTATTGCCTTAAAACGTTAAATAGAAAATACAATTTGTTTTTAAAATAAAGCAGTGGGTTCAGTAAACATTAATACATTTTGAAAGGTGGAAGAGTAAACATTATCTCCTTACCAAAAAGTAAGACATATCATTTCATCTCCCTTCCACCCCTCAGACCCCTTAAAGTAGCATGAACTTCTTTTATTAAATAACAGTGTGTTCCTCCCACCCACTGTTCAAATCTGTACACATACATACACACACATACACACCTGGCTCCCCTGAGGGGCAGTAGCCCTAGCACCACAGTACTGCAGCCTGGTTGGGCTGCCCTGATAGGCCAAGGCCATGACAGTGGCCAAAGCAAGATGGCACAGTGGTTATGATCACAGCTGCTCAATGCAAAGGAGAAATTACCAGAATTTTTCTTATTTTTCAAGAGACACTACCAAAGCCCATAAACAGGGCAGGAAAGGAAGTCATCTTGAGTTGGTTTAAAGAGAATCCCTTTCAATTTAGAATATCTGATAAAGGTTATTGCTAGAAGGGGTTGGGTGTGCTAATTCCTTCCCCAGCAGAGGTGGGATTAGCTTAACTCAAGCAAATTCAATTTTGATTTCAAATCACCTTGCCTTCTACCCCTTTCCTCTTATCTCTTAAGAGCAGCTTGAGTTTGTCAAAGCAGAATGAATCAAGATTAGTTTTCAGTAAAGGTTAGGATTGGGATCCCTCAAAATAAAACAAGCATTTAGACTGATGGCTAGGTTTTCCAAGTAGCATTCGGATAAAGGCATCTGAGGGTCTCTATGACACACACAAGTCCCTGGGCAAGTACTTCTTTTATAGAAAAGAACCTTCCTCCCATTCCCAATCAAGCTACCAGAGATTCCAAATGTTGGCCTCCACAAATATACCTAGAAGGTGGCCCCCAGCACTATCACACCTAGGGAGCTAGCCCTCCCAAATTAGTTTCTCCTTCACAGCCACCATGTAGTTTTGGTAAGTTTATTGATGTTTGGTTTGATCATCTTTTAGGAAAGAAGGTTTGGAAATAGATCCCAACACTAGGCCAGGAGAATTTAGGTCCAAGAGTCCCAGTGGAGCTATTCTCATGAAGCTGTTGATGGAGTTTCCTCTCCCACACAGAACGTGGTCAGACTGATGACCCAGGAACAACCTTCAGTGTTACAACTGGGCCTTGTCGGAGGGTCTGAAGGCACTAGAAAAAGTTAATATCCTGAATAAGCTTTCTTCCCGTGATAATTTTGCAATCATTCTCCATAAGGGATGGAAGTGAAAGGAAAGGCAAGGAACCAAGCTAGGATTGACTCCAATATTCTCCACCAGCCTCTCCTAACACCGGCTCCCGAAACCTGAAAAAGGGTGGAGGCAAGAGTTGAAACTGCATTTGGTGAAAGGTGCAATTTTCCCCCTACGAAATCATCCAAGCTCTTGAGAGGGTTCCAGGAGACATAGGCACCATCGTCCAAGCGACAATATTCCAGCTGGCTTCCTCCAAAAGCTTCTCCAGCGAAGGCCTTTGTGCTGGCAGTGAGAGCGGTGCTGGAGGAAGCGGTGGGGTGTTCACATTCCCTGGGTCGCCACTACCTTTCCCTCTCAGAGGTGATCCTCCGACACAACAGTGGGCACCTTGCTGGTATTGCTCTCTTCTTCCTCCTCCCCCTGGAGTTTCTACAAGGCAAAACAAGCAGACAGCCCCATGGGTGAGAGGCACAGGACTCAACAACCCTATCTGGAGCAAGTGCCTGTCAGTAACTCTGATCAGTGGGGAAGACAAGTGCCAGAAACCGCTCGGCATCCCCAGGAGCCAGGTAAGGGAAGAAGGAAAGAAGCAACCAGTGCCTGCTGTGGGTGTGTTCCCCAAACAACCACCCCCCCAACATCACAAATCATCAAAGAGAAAACAGATCAGATTTCTGTGATGTCACGGCCAACACAAACCATCCCTCTCCAAGTGCCATTGTTCTAGGCTCACTATTGGGATTAAAATGGAAGCAAAGCCTACTTTCCCTCCCCATCCTGACAGCTAGACACTCACCTGGACTAACCACCAAATAGCTGCAAACGGTGCCAGGTCTGCTAGTCCTGCACAGTTTTCAACTACTCCTGTCTGGAGGCAGACCCCGGGACATAGGTGGATGCCACCAAGGGGGAAAGTTTTAAAAGCAGCATACGTAGTTGCATATACAGGGTGTCCATGAAGTTCATGTGCAATTTACAATGTAAAACTATTTTATATTGCACATGAACTTTATGGACGCCCTGTATAAACTTGATGGCTAAAAATTTGTCTAGATTCTTTGTGCATACAAAAAAGACTTTGGGGCAGTTTGACTTTGGCTTTCTTAGGGAGGGATGGCACAGATTTGTTTATAGGAAAGTCTTCTGGGTCACTTGGTAGGTGGGTTTGGAAATAAATATGGCCTAGCAATTATCCTGTGGGGCCCTTGGTACACACTGCCAACTTGGCCACTTTTCTGCTATTTTTACCTGTTTACCTCAGGGCGCAGAACCACATGACCAAGACCACACAAGGCCTGGAGGACATGAGTAGGAGCAAGCTGGAGCCTAGTGTCAAGTGGACAAATGGTGCTTTCTTCTCAGGGCTCATCGGTGGCAGCGGCAATAGCTTTAGAAATGCAACTTTTCTATTCTCAATCTTGCTAACTTTTTGGCACTGATTAGCATCAGCCATGAGGAGCCTTCATTCAGACAACTAACAGCCTATTTAGTCTCTCTCCTCTCCTGACACACACACATGTACACCTCCTCCTAAGCCATTACCTTGAAATCATTCTCAGAAACAGGTTAGTAGGGGCAGAAGCAGTTACTGTCTATGTGCTAGAAGAAAAATGGAAACCTAAACTCAGATGCTTTTCATAGTCAAGGACAATCATTACCCTTGTCCTAGAAATCCTGCCTCTTTTTAACCTAAACTATGCTTCTCACTGATTAGAAAGAGCAGTTCTGGCCAGATCTGCTGCATGCTCTGTCTTCATCTGGCTCTGACAATGAATTTGCTTGCTGGTCTCTCAATTATACTGACCACCATGGGGTATGCAATGACAGGGCTCCAGAGACGGGCTTGCTGCCGATGTGTAGTCCCAGCATGTCTCTGGCCTTCCCATAATACCAAGATGCCACAGATGCCAGGGAGGAGTAGAGACACATAGTAAGTTATCCAGGAACACAAGACAGTCCAGCACAACTACCAGAACTTAGGCTCCCATTCCTGTTCCTATTCTTTGCTATTTCTAATACACCATACTCAAGGAGACTGAACCAATAACTCCTTGATTAGCAAACCTAGCCTATATGCAAAAAGATTTGGTTGCCAGAATAGCAAAATACTGGAACAACTGAAATATTAAATGAAATGACTAAAAATAAATATATATGTACTATATACATATATAGTTCTATGAGGTTGTGAGAATGTAACAGTGTGGAAAGGTTGTCAATCTATATTAAGTAAACAAGCAGAGTAGAAAACAAAATACACACAAGCATGCCCATAAAGCACAACCCCGGAAATGCTACTAGCTTATCCCTGGGAAGTAGGATTATAGGTGATTTTTATTATCTTCATTAGTTTGTGTCTGCCAACATAGACACACATTACATATAAACACAGAAAAATTTCATGCCACCTGATACATCACATTCCAAATTGAAATCTTTTCATCGGAAATCTGCTTTAGTACAAGGCTCATAATACACATATTCACCCAAGTCTACCAAATCATTATGTCTCCTACACAGCACAGGTGAAAGCCCATCTCCATGGTAGCCAAGCCTGCCCTCATGGTCCTCATGCAGGACTAGACAGCATCACTCCTCTATCACGGCCTTCCCTGTCTCCCCAGTGGATTTCCTGTTCTAGGCTCCTCCTATCACATGCTACATGCCGCTGCCCACCCATGTGATAGCAGCAGAAAAACAGTAAAGAACTAAAGATTACCAACTTTCTGCCAAAACATATCCTTAAAACACTAGAAATATGGCTCGGCGCCTGTGGCTCAACGGGCTAAGGCGCCAGCCACGTACACCTGAGCTGACAGGTTCAAATCCAGCCCGGGCCCGCCAAACAGCAATGATGGCTGCAACCAAAAAATAGCCGGGCATTGTAGCGGGCACCTGTAGTCCCAGCTACTTGGGAGGTGGAGACAAGAGACTCACTTGAGCCCAGGAGTTGGAGGTTGCTGTGAGCTGTGATGCCACGGCACTCTATCCAGGGTGATAGCTTGAGGCTCTGTCTCAAAAAAAACCAAACACTAGAAATATCTCTGTGGATAACCACTGTTGACTTAGAAAATTGGCAAAGATTTTTCAAAATAATAAATACTCAGCATCGGCACTCACATATACTGTTGTACCAATATACATTGGTAGGATTAATAGTGTCTTTTTGGAGGACAGTTTTACAACACATATCAAAGTCTTAAAATGGGCATGACTACTGATCCATTTCTCAAGTAAATTCTGTTATTAAGTACAGAATCAAAGATTCAGCTTCCAACATACTAATCACGATATTATTTATAACAATTCAAAACAACATTAATACCCACAGATAGGAAAACTGCTAAACAATTGTCCATAGAATGGAATACTATACAATCATTAAAGCATTTCATTAAAAACTAATGGCCTGATGAAGTGTTTTCAGTAAGTCAAAAAGTAGAACGAGGATTCAATTTTTGTTTTGAGAAAGATATATATATTCATTCACATATGTTATATGTGAATAGAGATATGCATAAATAAATACAAAAATATCATAGCATCTCTAGATGATGGAATTACAGGGTAATTTTTAAAATTTTGTATACTTCTGCATTTTTTAGCTTTTCTACAAGGAACATATATTACTTCTGTAATAAGTTTGTTTTTTTTCGAGAAATATCCTACTTTTTTACTCTTGCACAGATTTGAGATTGCTTTCATCCTTGTTCAGATTTGATACCTAACATTTTGGTTAAAATGGTTCCCAGTTGGTTAGAGCAGATGGGAAGCACTTTTTGGCTCTAGATCATACTCCTGGTTCCCTGCTCTTCTCCCACTGTCAGCTCCTGCTTCCTGACTTGGCCTTTCAGAGCTCTTACAAGCAAATGGCTAGCTCCAGTCCCATGGCCCTGCCTAAGAGGCTGTCATGTGCCAAGAGAGCCACCACCTTGGGGCCACCACCACCATGACAGTGTGGCTGAGACAGACTTCCACCTCTCCTCCCCAGCCAGCTAGCCCAGGCTGAGGCAGTCGAGCCCAAGCCTGGGGACTTGGCTCAGGATCCAAGGGGTGGGTGCTGCTCAGTAGATGGTGACAACAGCGACCAGAGCAGGGGTACCAGAAGGAGAGAAGGAAGCCAGAGAAGCACCTAAGAAAGAGCAGCAGAAAAGAAATGCTGAAAATGCCCAAAAATCCTCAGGGTGCTATGTTTGTGAGTGGTGGGCTGGTCTCCCAGCCACAACACAGCCAGTCTCTCTGGGGTTCTCCCTACCCCACCTTTGTTGCCACATCCTCATCAAAGCCTTGAACCCAGACATTGGCCCACCAAGTTCCCACATACTCACATTCTCAGGAGTTTCCTTGTTTGCTTTCTGTCTCCGGAGATCTGCCCTAATGAATGCTGAGGTCAAGGGATGGAGAAGGGTGACAAAAACATAGAATCATCAAGTTCATGCAAGAGAGGAAACCCTCATTTTCCTGAGGGTCACAGGTAACCCAAACATACTTCAGATTTCAAGGGAGCCAGGGACACCGACAGACAACTTGGTGAAGCCCAAGGATCACTGCTTTCCCTAAGAGGTAGAAGCCAATAATGACATTATCCTTCACTTATTCATCATTTACATTTGCTGAGAACTTTGCACACATTGCTCTAATTATCACAGCAATCCTCATTTTACAGATTAGAAAATTGAGACTCCTCAAGGTCAGTCCACTTGCCCAAAGTCAACAGTTGTGGGAGTCAGTATCACAGCCTAAGACTCAAATATGGGTCTCCTGCCTCCAAAGCTCCCACTCATTCCGCCAAAACATGTTACTGCCTCCCAAACAGACCTTCTAACAAGCCCTCCCATCTGTCCGCCTGAGTATGTAGGTACTCCCTGTCTGTCCGATCAGTCAACACGCTGGGATCCCAAATTGCCAATAGCCTTGCCTGTGGGCAGCCTGGGACTCATCTTCCCTTCCTACACCAACTCACCAGTGAGGGCTGCTCCAAGGGTGAGGAACACGCACAAGAAGATGTTCCCAGGCATGGTTCCATAGTTGTCGATAATCTGGCCCTGGGAGATGGTGAAGATGATCCCAAATACCTGGAAAGACATAAAGAAGATAGGAAACAAGGACCCAATCATCTACCCTGGAGGCGGAATTGAGCTGCCATAACACACTGTCAGTCCAGCCAGGCAGTACACAAAGAGTAAATAAGATCTGTGTACCTGTGCAGACACATTGAGAAGGCCTGATGACATGCCTTCAGATTCCGGGTATGTGAGCTCCACAGCAAACTCAAATCCCAGCGGGAGATAGCCAGTCATAAAGAAGCTGAAGTCCAGAACAGAGAAACAGGGGATGAAGAACTTCCAGAATAAGAAAGATGAGCAGCCCACCTGCTCCCTTGGAGCTCCTTTTCCGTTTTAGTTTCTGCCCATCAAGACACACCAAGCCTTTGAATGATCTGGGCATCCCCCAAGTGGCCATACTCCTCCCTAAAGATCAAGAAGAAGTTCATATATAGGCCTGTGCTCAGCAGGCCTCTGGGGTCCCTAGCTGCCTTTCCACCGATCCATGACACACAGGGTCAGCGTTTACAGAACTCTCAGCAGAGAGACTGTCAGGGGTACACAGGCCCTGCCTGCGCTGGGAGCCGGAAGTTCCTGGATATTGAGCAGCCTCTCCATAGCTCTCTGGGACCTGGAAGGAGGAGCTTGGGGTCCTCCTTGTTTCCCTCCAGAGAAGGAGCCCCCTACGGAGAACTGAGCACCAGAAGCGTCTCCCCCCCCTCTCTGTCTTTCTCACACACCTACACATTCATATACCGCCCATACGAGAATAACTGGGAGGTGGAGCTGAGCAGAGACTCCTGTGAAAGGAATATTGTTTCCGAGGTTTTCTTACATGACAGGTCAAGAAAGTTCCAATTCTGATTTCTTACATCTGCACACTTCATGCTGCTTTCATATCTATTATACTTCTCAATCCTTCCAACAACTCTACAAGGCACAGGCCACTTTTATCTTCATTTACAGATGAGGAACTTGAGGCTCAGAATGTTTTTAATTTTTTTCTTTTTTTTAGAGACAAGGTCTCGCTATATTGCCCAGGCTGGTCTCAAACTCCTGGCCTCAAGCGATCCTCTTACCTCAGGCTCCCAATGAGCTCAGATTACAAGTGTGAGCCACTGCACCCAGCCTTCAGAATGGCCAAGTGATGTGTCTAACAGATACTCAGCAGGAGAATGGAGACCAGGACCCAGTTTCTGATTCTAAGCCCTGTGTACTTTCTATGACCCCAGGTTGTCCCAGACAAAGTTAGAAATGACTCTAAATATTCCCTACCTCTCAGAGGTCTTGACGGGCATACTCCTTGCTTCATTTCATCCTAACAGCATGAACAACCCAGGCTGCCTTTCGAAGTGTTATAAATTTTATCAAGACACCTGGACACCATCTCCACATCTCCTGAGTTCAGTAAAAAGGCAGCAAAAGGATTGATATTTCATCCTAGGATCTATTGGATGAATACTAGCAGCTCTAGGAGCCATGGAATGGTGTTTTCTAGTTAAACAGTTCAGAGGAGAAGCTTACCCCATTGTGCCAGCAGTGATGAACACTACCCACAGGTGTCCCAGGTTCAAGGTCAACGTGTATACCACCATGCCAACCAGAGTCATGATATAGACCACCAGAGTTGTCTCCCTGTAAGCAAAGGCAAAGAAATTGACTCATACACCTCTAAATTTAATGGGATTGAGCATCCATTCGTTTTGTGAGTGCCTATTAGGCACCTGCTGTATGTCAAATCCTCTGCTATGTGCTCAGACATGTTCTTTCATAGAACTTTCTGTCCACAAGGGTAAGCCAATAATCATGCAAGAAATTGCTTTAATTACATCATGATCAATACTACAAAGGGTAAGAGGAAAAGAGTATGAAGCCATCTTATTATGTGTATATTCTCTTCTTGCAGAACCCTCTCCACAATATCAAGCTGCCCTCTACTTGCCTTGCCCTACTCACAAACAAGAAAGCCACAGCCCTTTCCCTCCCCTATCCCTCACCATATGAAAAGAAAAAGAACAGGACAAACACCAGCTGTAGTGTGATGGCAGGAGTTGTCAGGACTACCCCAGAAGCCATCTGATTCCATTAGTCTGTTTTGTCCCCCAACCCATGACAATGTTGAGCAGTGATCTAACTTTTAGATGCTTTCTGTCACCTGCCAGTTCTTGTTCCTACTTGCACAAGCCCAGCATAGCTTTTCCTGTTGAACCTGAACTACTCTATGCCATACAGTGAGAGCTAAGACAGAACATTCTCTCACCCTGAACTAAGTCCTTCATTTCCAAAGCCAAAGTGAGAAAGCTCCATCCATACACCCTGTTACATTTTCCATTGTCTGTCCCTTCAGAAATACCTTCTGCAAGTCCTGTTTTCTATTTCAGGCTCACCTCTGCTTTTGCCCCACCACACACTTCTCATGCCATGTCACCCACCCAGAACTCCACTGCAGCCCTGACTTCTGCAATTAGACCTGCATTCTTCTCTCTGAAATAGTTGTCACAGGCACAGGCTCTGCACATCCCTCTGCCTTCCCCCCATGAGCATCAGGACTCAGGCAACGAAAACCTATTAAAGCCTTCACGTGTCTCCCCTAAAGCCACAAACACGATGGTTACATCAAACTAATACCTACATGTACTGAGTGTCAAGTTCTCTTAAGCACTTGACGTGTGTTTACTATTTTAACTAAACCCTTACAAAAATCCTGGCGATGTGACCTGGATGATCCTAGGATTCTATATCTCTAATTTTACCAATCAGCAAAATGAGGCTCAGGCCATTAAGTTATTTCTCCAAAGCCACCACCATTTGAGTAAATGCAGAGCTGGGATGTGAACTCAGAGCTGGATTTGAAACCTGCACTCTTTCTACCACTCCATACAGGAATAACAATATACCATGTGGTTGCATGTTTGGAAAGCTCCAGGTCAGAGCCTCCAAAGGATGCTAACCCTACCTGGTGTTTCAAGGCACCTGTTGAGGGTAGAGGAGTCTCCTCCTTCCTCCAGCCCTCTATTCCCACCCACTCTGCAGAGACCAACATTTTTATTTGGACACCAGTCTTTCTCAGTGATCCCAAATACTAAACTTTTGTGCTCGCTTTGGCAGCACATATACCAAATACTAAACTTTTTTGGCCATGTTTGTTTAGTCATAGCTTCATTGTAAACCACTGACCAGTTTAGAAAAACTATTCCTAGTCCTCATAAATAAACCTTACCACCCAACTTCCAGCCTCCAAATCAGACTGAACAAATCTGGGAACCTTTGAAAGAAGAGAATCACAGAGCTCTATCCTCCCCAGGGGATAACTGAAAGGTGTCCTTTGTCTTCCTGGGCAGTGGCACTGGGAGGAGAGTGCCTCATGCTGACCACCAGGTTTAGATGTCCAGTGACACTAGGAACTGATGGCACCTAG
The DNA here is from genome assembly GCA_963574655.1 of Perodicticus potto. Taxonomy (NCBI): domain Eukaryota; kingdom Metazoa; phylum Chordata; class Mammalia; order Primates; family Lorisidae; genus Perodicticus; species Perodicticus potto. The sequence continues at coordinate 26,102 of CAUYRH010045064.1, forward strand.
GTTCTGAGGAGAGCTGAGCAAGTGTCCTCCCAGGTTCTTTCATTCTAATTCTTCTGAATCATCCAGCTGCCCACGTCCCAGCCCAGCCAACATTCCAGTCCCTCCCTTCTCCTGCTGCACAGCAAGCCCTGCAAAAAGGGACATTGCTGTTCACTGATTTGGAGGTGGCCAGTCATCACTGCCCTTGCGTCTGGTCGGAGCAGCCAACTAACAGATGGCAGAGACTAGACGGCAGCCAAGCTCTCCCAGCAGTAATTAAGCCCAGCCGGGCTCCTCACTGTGTTATACCAGGCGGCCACATCCCGAGGGACCGTCTCAATTGGCCTTTGACTGGGGCAGTGAGAATGAGAGCTGATCTGACCAGAGCCTCACAGAAGCGAGTTTGTGTGGCAGAGAAAAGGTCTGCCACTGTCTGTCGCCTCCAGACTCTGGGAACTTTGGAGCCCTTAACAAAGCAGCCCAGAACTTGACCCTGCCCTGGGGCAGGATGGCCCCAGCAGCTGTCCCACCAGCCAGTGCGAATCTAGCACTGGGAATGCATAGCAAGGGAGGATGTTGGGCTACTGTTTTTCAAGCATTTTCTCCAAAGCCAGCTGCTGAATTGAGGGGCTCAGCTTCCTTTTTACAAATGCAGATTACTGCATCAGCATCCACAGCCATAGGGCCCAAGATTCCAGTTTTTGAAACTTATTATGGGTACAGAATAGTTGTATTAATATATCCTTATAGGGCACCATGTAATGTTTTGATACAGGCATGCAATGTTTATTAATCAAATCAAGGTAATTGGGGTACCCATCACATTAAGCATTTATCATTTCTTTGTGTCAGGAACATTCCAGCTCCACTGTTTTAGTTATTTTAAAGTATATTGTTGATTATAGCCACTTTGTTGTGCCCTCAAATGCCATTCATTCTATCTAACCATATTTTTGTACCCCATCAACCATCCTCACTTTATCCTCCTTCCGTGCTACCTTTCTGAGCTCTGGTAACCATCATTCCACTCTCCATCTCTATGAAATGAATTGTTTTTTTGTTTTTTTTTTTTTTTTTGGCCGGAGCTGGTTTTGAACCCACTACCTCTGGTGTATGGGGCCAGCACACTACTCCATCGAGCCACAGGCGCCACCCAGAGATCAGTTGTTTTTAATATTTAGCTTCCGCGTATAAGAACATGAGATGTGTCCTTCTGTGCTTGGCTCATTTCACTTAATATAACGTTCTCCAGTTCCATCCACGGTGTTGCAAATGGCAGGATTTCATCCTTTTTTGTGGCTATATAATATTCAATTGTATATATGTACCACAATGTCTTTATCCATTCATCCATTGATGGAGAATTCGGTTGATTCTTCATCTTGGCTGTTGTGAATAGTGCTGCAGTAAACATGGGAGTGCAGATATTTTTTCAATATACTGACTTCCTCTCCTCCTTTGGATATATATGCCCAGCAGTGGGGTTGCTGGGTCATATGATGATTCTATTTTTAGTTTTTTGGAGGAAGCTCCACAATGTTCTGCATAGCAGTCCCTCTAATTTACATTCCTACCTATCGTATATGAGGTTCCCCCTTTCTCCATATTCTCGCCAGCATTTGGTATTTATTACCTGTCTTTTTGATAAAAGCCATGTTGGCTCGGTGCCTATGGCTCAACGGGCTAAGGCGCCAGCCACGTACACCTGAGCTGGCAGGTTCGAATCCAGCCTGGGCCTGCCAAACAACGAAGGCTGCAACTGGAGGCGGAGGCAGGAGACTCACTTGAGCCCAGGAGTTGGAGGTTTCTGTGAGCTGTGATGCCACAGCACTCTATTCAGGGTGACAGCTTGTGGCTCTGTCTCAAAAAAAAAAAAGAATTCTTGATAAAAGCCATGTTAACTGAGGTAAGATGATACTTAAGCATTTTTTCATATACCTTTTGGCCATCTGTATGTCTTCTTTTGAGAAATGTCTATTCAGATCCTTTGCCCATCTTTTAATTGGATTATTTGATTTTTTCCTATCAAGTAGAGCTCCTTATATGTTCTTGTTATTAATCCCTCATCAAATGGGTAGTTTGCAAATATTTTCCCTCATTCTATGGGTTGTCGCTTCCCTTTGTTGATCATTTCCTTTGCTGTGCAGAAGTTTTTAGCTTGATGTGATCCCATTTATCCAGTTTCATTTTGGTTGCCTATGCTTTGAAGGTATTACTCAAGAAGTCCTAGTCCAGAGCAATGTGTGAAGCATTTCCCCAAAATCTTTTTTTTTTTCAGGTTTTTGGCCAGGACAGGTTTGACCCCACCACCTCTGGTATATGGGGCTGGTGCCCCACTCCTTTAGCCACAGGTGTCACCTACTCTTTTTTAGGAGTTTCATAATTTCATATCTTAAATTTAAATCTTTACTCCATTTGACTTGATTTTGAATATGGTGAGAGATAAGGACTTCATTCGTCTGCATATGGGTATTCAGTTTTCCCAGCACAATTTATTGAAGAGACTGTCCTTTGTCCACTATATATTCTTGGCAACATTGTTGAATATTAAGTTCCCTGTAAATGTGTGAATTTATTTCTGGATTCTCTACTCTGTTTCACTGGTCTGTGTATCTGTTTTTATACAGGACCATACTGTTTTGATTACTATAGTTCTATAGTATAATTTGAAGTCAGATAAGGTGAGCCCCCCAGTTTTGTTCTTTTTGTTCAGGATGACTTTGGCTATTTGGGTCTTTTGCAGTTCTTTATAAATTTTAGGATTATTGTTTCTATTTCCATGAAAAATGTCATAGGTATTTTGATGGAGATTGCATTGACTCTGTAGATCTCTTTGGGTAGTATGGTCATTTTAATAATATTGATTCTTTTGATCCATGAGCATGAATTTCTTTCCCTTTCTTTGTGTCTTCTTTGACTCATTTCATCTATATTTATGGTTTTCATTGTTGAGATCTTTTATATTATGGGTTAAGTTTATTCTTAGGTATTTTATTTCATTTGTAGCTATTGTGAATGGGATTACTTTCTTGGTTTCTTTTTCATATCATTTACTGCTGGCATATAAAAATGCTACTGATCTTTGTATGTTGATTTTGCATTCTGCAATTTTACTGAATTTGTTTATCAGGTCTAATTTTTTTTGGGAGGTGGAGTCTTCAGATTTCTCTAGATATTAGATCATATTATCTGCAAACAAGAATAATTTGTGGCTGGACATGGTGGCTTATGCCTATAATCCTGGCACTCTAGGAGGCCAAGGTGGTAGATAGCCTGAGCTAGGAGTTCAGAATAGCTTGAGCAAGAGTGAGACACTGTCTCTACTAAAAATAGAAAAAAAACTAACCAGGCATGTGATGGGGGGCTGTAGGCCCAAGTACTTGGGAGGCTGAGGCAAGAGAATCACTTAAGCTCATAAGTTTGAGGTTGCCATGAGCTATGATGATGCCATGGCACTCTACCGAGGGTGCCAGTGTGAGACTGTGTCTCAAAAAAAGAATAATTTGACTTCCTCCTTTGCAATTAAGATGCTCTTTTTTTTCTCTTGTCTGATTACTCTAGCTAGAACTTTTAGTACCATATTGAATAATAGTCATGAAAATGGGCATCCTCATCTCATTCCGGATCTTAGAGGAAAGGCTTTCCTCATTCACTATGATACCATCTGTGGGTCTGTCATGCATGTATATGACTCTTATCATGTTGAAGTTAAGTTCCTTCTACACCCAGTCTTTTGAGAGTTTTTCTCATGAAAGGATGTTGAATTTTATCAAATTATTTCTCAGCATCAATTGAAATCATCATACGTATTTTGTATTTTTTTTGAGACAGAGTCTTTCTCTGTCACTGGGCTACAGTGCAGTGGTATCATCATAGCTCAGTGCAACTTCAAACTCCTGGGATCAAGTGATCTTCCTGCCTCAACCTTCCAAGTAAGCTGGGACTAAAGGTGCATGTCACCACACCCGGCTAATTTTTCTAATTTTATAAAGACAGGGTCTTGCTTTTGCTCAGGCTACTCTCAGAACTCCTAACTTACAGCAATCCTCCAGCCTCAGCCTCCCAAAGTGGTAGGGATTACAGGTGTGAGCTTCCACACCTGGCCTGTCCCTCATTTTCTTGATATGATGTACCACATGGGTTGACTTGTGCATATTGAACCTTCCTTGCATTCCTGCAATGAATCCCACTTGATCATGATGAATAATTGTTTTAATGTGTTGTTGAATTTGATTTGCTAGTATTTTGTTGAGGATTTTTGCATTGATGTTCATCGGAGATAGTGGACTATATCCTTTTTTGTTGTGTCTTTGTCTGGTTTTGCTGGTTTTGGTATCAGGCTGATATAGTCTCATAGACTGAGTTTAGGAGTATATCTTCCTCAATTTTTTTTGTTTTTGAGTAATTCAAGTAGGATTGGTACTAGTTCTTCTTTGAATGCATGGTAGAATTCATCTGTGAAGCCATTGAGTTGTGGACTTTTCTTCAATGGGATACTTTTGTATGTACACAGGTTGTATGTGTCTAAGAATTTATTCTCTTAGATTTTCTAATTCAATGGCATATAGTTGCTTGTAGTTGTCTCCAACGATCCTTCAGATTTCTGCAGTTTCAGTTGTAATGTCTCCTTTTTCATCTCTGACTTTATTTATTTGGGTCATATCTGTTTTTTCTTAGTATAGCTAAAGGTGTATCTATTTTGTTTATCTTTTTTTAAAAATTCCTTTTTGTTTTGTTGATCTTTTGTATTTTTGTCTCAATTTCATTTGTTTCTACTCTTTATTATTTCTTTTCTTCTACTAATTTTAGGTTTGGTTTGCTCTTGTTTTTCTAGTTCTTTAAAATGCATCATTAATTTTTTTATTTGAAGTTTTTATACTTTTTTGAGGTAAGTTTTTATTGCTATAAACTTTCCTCTTATTATGAATTTTACTGTTTCCCCCAGGTTTTGATATATTGTGTTTTCACTTTCACTTGCTTTGAGAATTTTTAAAAATTATCTTCTTAATATCTTCATTGACCCAGTAGTCATTCAGGAGCATATTGTTTAATTTCCATGTGTTTATATATTTTCCAATGTTCCTCTTGTTATTGATTTCTAGTTTTATTCCATTGTGGTCAGAGAAAATACTTAGTATCATTTCAATATTGTTTTGAGTTTTTGACATTGTTTTGTGGCCTAATATATGAGGTCAGACAATTAAGTTCACAAACTCATCCTAGAATACCTCATTGCTGAATATCACTATGGTCACCTTCAAAGTACTCCCCTTGGCCATCTGGTGACCATAGTGATATTCAGCAATGAGTATGTAGCCCTTCCTCTAGGATGAGTTCATGAACTTAATTGTCAGCCTCATATGGCAGCTTTGATGGTCATGCCAGAAAAAAAGAGTTCCAAAATTGCTTTGCAGGATAGAATAGGCCATGGCATTGGTACATAGTTTCCCAAGGGGAGTACCTTGAAGGTGATCATAGTGTAGCACTTTTTCTAGGATGAATTTGTGAACTTAATTGTCTGACCTCCTATATTCTATCCTTGAGGATGATCTATGATTTGAGAAGAAGAGTGTGAATTCTGTAGCTATTGAATGAAACTTTTTGTAAATATCTATTAGGTCCATGTGGTCTTTAGTGCAAATTAAGCCCAATGTTTCATTGTTGATTTCCTGTATGGATGATCTGTCCAATGCTGAAAGTAGGTCTCCAAAGATTATTGTATTGGGGTCTATCTCTTTCTTTAGCTCTAATCATATTTTCTTTATATATCTGGGTGCTCCAGTATTGGGTGCATATTATTTCGAACTATCTCTTTGCCAAATTCACCCCTTTATATAATGACCTTCCTTGTGTCTTTTCATGGTTTTTATCTTGAAATCTATTTTATCTGAAAGAAGTATGGCTACTTCTCTTCCTTGGTTTCCATTTCTATGGACTATCCTTTTCCATCCCTTCATTTTCAGTATATATGTGTCTTTATAGGTAAGGTGTGTTTCTTGCAGACACCTTATAGTTGACTTTGATTTTTTTTACCCATTCAGCCACTCTATGTCTCTTGAGTGGAGAATTAGTCCATTCACCTTTTACATTATTATTGGTAGGTAAGAACTTACTACTGTCATGTTATTTCATTTCTGGTTGTTTTATAGTCATCTCTTTCTTTCTTACTTCCCCTTTGTCTTCCTTTGTTAAACATGATTTTCTCTGTAGTGTGTTTTAACATCTTGCTTTTTATTTTTTGAGTATCTGTTGTAGGTTTTTTGATTTGAGGTTACTATGAGGCTTGTAAAAAACAATTTATAGCCAATTATTTTAAACACATGACAATTCTGCTTACAAACAAATAAATAAGCAAAGAGAAATCTAAGACAAATGCTACCTTTTAACTCTATCCACAACACACACACCCCCACACGCTTTTTAACTTTTGTTGTTTCTATCCATATTTTTTCAAACTATCTCTCTCTTAAAAAGGCGTTGTTATTTTTGATAGGTTTGAGTTTTAGTCTTCATACTCAAGATATAAGTGGTTTATACACCACAACTGCAGCAATAGGGTAATCTGTACTTGTGTCCTTACTGTTCCCAATGAGTTGTACAAGGGCTGTCCAGAAAGTATCCTGCCACTATTGATACTATTTTTCATATTACATGCCTGGACAGCTCTCATATACCTTCAGATTTCCTATTTATTAATGCCCTTTTCTTTCCAATTGACAAACTCCTTTTAGCATTTCCTGTAGGACAGGCCTAGTGTTGATGAAATCCCTCAGCTTTTGTTTGTCTGGGAAAGACTTTATTTCTCCTTTATGTTTGAAGGATATTTTTACAGGATATAATATTCTAGGACTAAAGTTTTTTTCCTTTATTTATTTATTTATTTATATTTTTTGAGACAGAGCCTCAAGCTGTCACCCTGGGTAGAGTGTTGTGGCATCACAGCTCACAGCAACCTCCAATTCCTAGGCTCAAGCGAGTCTC
>CAUYRH010045066.1:0-46349 GCA_963574655.1 Perodicticus potto
TGCAGTCTGTGCAAAGTCACTTCCCAAACCCAAACCCATTCCTCCCTTTCCTCTTTCCTCAACACCCACTTTCACTTTAACCTCCTACAGTTCAGCTTCTCTTCTTTGTGCAGAAACTGCACTTCAGAAGATTTCCAATAATTGCAAAAATTCTGATTGATCTTTTGCGATTATCATGCTTATGGGAGTCTGCTGGTTGACACTCATTCAATACTCATAGTTTTAAAAATGTTTGTCCCAGGGGTCGGGCTCGGTGGCATATAATCCTAGCACTCTGGGAGGCTGAGGCAGGTGGATTGCCTGAACTCATGGGTACAAGACCAGCCTGAGCAAGAGCAAGACCCTGTCTCTAAAAATAGCTGGGTGTTGTGGTGGGCCCCTCTAGTGCCACCTCCATGGGAGGCTGAGGCAAGAGAATCACTTGAGCTCAAGAGTTTGAGGTTTCTGTGAGCTATTCCCCGGCACTCTACTGAGGGTGACAAAGTGAGACTCTGTCTCAAGAAAAAAAAAAGAAAGAAATTTGTCCTGGGAACTTTAAAATAAGTAGAAGCAGTTCCCAGTCTTCCAGAGGCTGATAGTCCATTAGGCTGCTAAGCTCACCAGTAAGAGATGTAAAATATTACAGGAGCTGCCCAGAAGCCCAGAGTCAAGTGAAGGCCAATCCTTTACTGCTCATCCCTTGGACTCGGTGTCACTACATGGCGGAGCTCTCTTCCCACCTCTCCTGCCTCCCCTTTACTTGTCTTGCTCCTTTGTATCCCCTTCCTCACGCTCTTCCAAAGTCTGGACATCAGAGAAATTGAAATTGGAGATGCATTTTCCCATTTCCCCATGGGGAATCCAAATGAGAATACCTTTGCAATCCCAGATATAACTCGTTTCCATTTTCAAACAAAAAGCTACATCTCTACGGTTTTATTATTTTTTTAATCAGAAAATAGAAAAGTGGTTGTGAGAAAAGTCTCGTGCTAGAGAATAACTTGTCACCAACTAGAGGCTGGACTGAGACAGGAACATCTGGCTCACAATTAACCAGCATGAAAAGACCCCTTCCCACACTGAAGGAGCCACCCACCTCCTCTGCGTGTGTACTTGCCAATTCACGTAAACATTTTTACTGAGATTGGAGCAACTGACAACAATGGAAATCCCACCCAACTCTTTAGGCTCCTCGTGCTAGAGGGAGAGCTGAGAGAAAACTGGTCAGGTTTCTGTGACTCCCACCCCCCAACTTCCATCGTGCACTTCTGCTGAACGTCCCCAAACACCATTCCGAGGCCAAGCTGTAATTCCATTTCTGGAATAGCACCAAGGAGAGGAAAATAAATCATGTCTGCCCTCATAATGAACTCCAAACCAAAAGCAGCCACAGAAAGGAATTTGTGAGCTGAGCTTACGTCGACTTGAACTCAGAAGGAAATGAATCTTTAAAAAGAAAATTCCAGTAACTATCTATGTAGAAAAAAATCATTTATCTGCATTGCTCTAATTAGGTTTGGGGCCTTTAACAATTTTTTCTTTCCCAAATAGATGTCTATCAGAGCAGGATTTCTGTGACAAGATGACGTCTCGGGTTTCATCAGATCCTTAGGGATATTGCTGTTCCCTGGATCGTTCAGCTTTATCTCTACATTACTTCTCTAAGAAGAAGCAAACCATCAGCCCTCTGTAAGGACAACTCCCTTGCACACAGGTTCAAGTGAATGGTTACAGAGTCATGGCTCTATCATTGCTGTAAGCTTCTGGTGGTTTTTTTTTTTTTCCTTCTATTTTTGTTGCTTCTGTGCATGTGGGAGATGATGTGTGTGAGGACATGGGCACACTCGCGTGCATTTACACTGTGAGACCCTCAGGCCATCTCCTCTAGGTTCCACCTCATCTCTGGCTGTCCATTGCTTTCAGGTTTGCTGGACTCTATTGGAGGACACTCACCCTCCCTTCTGCTTTTAGACATGCTGTGATATCTGGAACACTCCAGCAACCCTGCCCTCGTGGAGTTCTATCTTACAGGCCCACAAAACTTCAGACCAATGGAGAAGTGTTCTGCTCTTCCAAGGTCACTGTGCTTTGACACTTCACGCTATGAAAGGCCCAAGATTTTGGACAATTCTCTCATCCCTGTGCAGTGCTGGGCACCACAGTCTAAGGCTGTAGACTGCCAAGCGTTCCCGGCTCCTCAGACACATTTCTGTCACTCCGGGGATTTTAGGTCAGGTCTGTGGTCTCCATCTGCACAGAGGTCCTCCTCGAGTCTGCCGTCACCTCTGGCCTGGTGAGGACCAGGAGTCACCTCCTATGCTTCCTCCATGAAAGCCCACAGACCATCTTGCTGTGCAGATTGAAATAATCCACCTACATGTTTAGCTTGGTGTGGTTCCTGATTGGATATTACTGACAGGAATTGATATTTCTTCTTCAATTGCGTGGTACAATGTGCAGAAAGATGAGTAAAATGAACGTAAGCACCACCTGGAATAGTACTAGCTCCCAGAAGCTTCCCTCATGCCCTTTGCCAAACACAGTTCCCTCCAGCCCCTGGCAGTTACCACTGTCTGCTGTGCAGGATGTCCGGTCCTTACTTTGTAATTTTATGCCTATTGTGAACTCCTAACAGGTCTGGCTTTTAACCTGTTGTCATACAATATGTGTTTTCTTACAGCTGGCTTTTATTTTCACTACAAATTATCGATTTAGTAGTCAACAGTGATGCATCCATTTTCATTGCTAATGAACCATGCCACAATTTGTTTATTCATTTTCTGAATGATGGACATTGGGGTTGTTCCCAGTTTGTGGCTGTGTTTTTTCTTGTACGTGTGTCCTGGGCACAAGAGTGCCAGACTTTTGCTTTGGGTTACACACAAACCGTGGAATTAGTCCTATGTTTGCCAATCTAAGTCTTTGGGGGGTTAAAAATTATAAAATGAAAGAGTCCCCAGAATCAGGGGAAGGAAGAAAGGTGAGAGGCTGTGTGTGTGGGAAGAAAGGAGGCTGGGGGATTGGAGCCCAGGCAAGGTGTGTGTGCAGAATGGGGTGGGGGTGCGGTGGGGCCCGAGCGCTGTGGCCAAGGCGGGGCTGGGGAAGAGAACGTCCTTCCATTCACTTGCATCGTTCCCTTCCTCTGCCTCCTCCTCCTTCCCCAACATGTCCCTCAGCCCTAAGCCCCCTGTTCAGAGTCCCCTCCGTTCCCTCCTCTTCTGTCTTGTTACTGCTCCCCTTCCCTGACACCGTGGCAGCAGGCCCCGGGGCCCCAGGGTCTCTAAGAACGATGAGCCGATGTTTTGCACCAGCAGAAGCTGCGAACATACATTTCTCTCTGGTCAGGACCTGTCTGTCTATGCAGAGATGGAGGGAGGTGGCTCCACCTGACTGCTGAGTCTCCATAACCAGCTCCTGAGGCCTGGACAGTGTGAACCTTAAGCTGACCCCTGGGATGGTGGGACCAAGTATTAGGAACCACTGGACACTCAAGGGTAACATCTAGCGCTCCATGCCCTCGAATTTTGGAACCAGCGGCATCTTGTCTCCGGACAAGCTGAGTTCCAAGGGGAAGAGCCACGGCGCCCTCTTGCGGTCTCTAGGGGACCTGCAGACAGAGGGCCGCGGGGATCGTCTCGTCCCCAGAAGCTGCACCTAGCCTGGAGGGCAAGAGAGTGAGACCAACCTATTCCTTCGGCATGGTACAGGAGGCACACCAAAATGTGGAATTCACATTAAAATAAGAAAACTACAAGTTAGAAGCAATTATGGTACAAGTCCTTCGGGGCCTGTAGCAAGGAACTTCCCTACCCTAGTGAGTGTTCTATGCCAGGCAGTCTGTACTCAGTCTCAACACTGTTGTGAAATAACTGTGTGCACACACCACAGAGAATTTAATGCAATCTAAAATATATCGTGCTTCAGTTTGCACATTCGCGAAGCTACCATTAGCTGACATAATGCATAAACCCCCATTTTGCAGGCAGTTATCATACCTCCATCTAAGTGGAGTCCAAACTGAGGCTTTCCTCCAGCCTGTGGTTCAGGAACCCGGACTCTTTCATCTCATCAGTTGTGATAGTTAAGGTCACCATGCCGATCTGCATCAGGCGGACGAATATGGAAAGACCAGGCTGGACAGCACGTGGGAGATTTGCAGGCTGGGCTGGGAGCTGACAAGCATCGCCTGTAGTTGCATTTCTTTCTTTTTTTTTTTTTTTTTCAGATTATAAAGGTTATGCCTTTATTATTTATTTATTTATTTATCTTCAAATTAATACGAGGGTACCAATTTTGGGATTACATTGTTCTCACTTCCAAGGTAAAGTTCAAGTTGTAGAAGAGCCGTTCACCCAGGGGGTGTACTGAACACACTTGCACCGTGCATATTAGGTGAGATCCCACCAATTGCCCTCCCTCATCCCTCCAATTGCCCTCCCCCTTTCCCTCTGCTCTTCCTTTTAACCCTTCCCCTTGCTAGACTATGTATTTTTTTAAGATTTGGAAGATATGCTTTATTTTCCTGTAAGTGCAGTTATAAAACAAGTAAACTTGTAAACAAGTAAACAGATCAGACTATGCTAAGAACAATTTTGTTGAACATTAGAATAATAAGTAGCCATGGAGAAAAACTACTCTGAAAAGATCTGCAGTTAAATTAGCCAATTTTAGAACTGACTTAATTAATGTCTAAATGCTTGCATCTGCCTGGTTATATAAAATTGTATTAATTTACCTCCATGGTGAATGAACAGTCATATCAACAGAAATTGATGACATTTTCCCTTCTTCTCTTTCCCCATAGCTCATTCTTCCTGCTGTTTTTTTTTTTTTTTTTTTTTTTTATTGTTGGGGATTCATTGAGGGTACAAGAAACCAGGTTACAGTGATTGCAGTACTTGGTATTGGAGAGAGCGAAATCAAGTCAGAGTCTTTGTCAGGTCCTACTGATGACAGAGTCTGAAGGGGCAGCTAAATGGGCCAGGTCCGGGGGTAAGCTGAGCTTCTGTGGGAGGATGAACCGAGTGAGCCCAGGGCTGACTGAATAGGAAAGTGACAGCCACAAGGGAGAAGAGAACCTTCCTGAACTTACAGCATAAGGACCCTGTCCCCACCCAACCAGGACCTGGTGATATCAGCCTTTTTCCTCCTTCATCTGCAGCAAAGCGATGGTTTCACACCTCCGGGGAGGGACGCGATCAGTGTCAACCGCCACACTCAGAAGCAGACTGCTGCGGGTGGGAGAGGCCCTTTGCAGAGAAACACGCCTTCTCCCGACGCCAAGTTTCAGTCCTTTAGCGGAGGAGGGGCTGGACTCTGGGAAAAGCCCCGGATGTGAGAGTCCGCGCTGACCTCGAACCACATCCAAATCCTGTTTCAGCCTCTGCTGATGAGGCAGTGCCAAAAGTCTAAGACTCAGCGAAAGCCCCGGGCCCTGTTGTTGATGACCCTGTAACTAGAACCCCAGCCTCAAGGCCTTTCTATAAAGTTTGGAAGAAGGGATAGTAAGGACGCCCATCTGGAGGCATCAAGAAGCACTAGCAGATGTTGTGTCACCTTGTCTGGGACAGAATACAACGAATCTTCCAAAAGAGATAAGAAAAAAACACACAGAGAGAAGGAGCCTTACAATGGAATGAGCAGAAAGAGCAGAGAATTTAACCTTGGCATAACTCATTTAATTTTTATTTATTAATCTTGTTTTTGGAGACAGAATCTTACTCCGTTCCCCTGGGTTGAGTGCCGTGGCATCTTCATAACTCACAGCAACCTCAAACTCTCGGGCTCAAGTGATCCTCCTCACTCAGCCTCCCAAGTAGCTGGGACTACAAGCACCTGCCACAACACTTGGCTAGTTTTTCTAGTTCTAGTAGAGATGGGGTTTTGCTCTTGCTCAGGCTCGTCCCGAGCTCCTGAACTCAAGCAATCTGCCTTTCTTGGTCTCCCAGATGCTAGGATTACAGGTGTGAGCCACCTCACCTGCCTTAACTCATTTTAATCCCATGGACACCAACCTTCCTGGTAGCTGATTCCATACCCAGCTACCCATTAGGGCATTTCTAGGAATATTCCCAATAGTTGAAACCACAAAACCGTGGAAGGAAAATGAAAAAGTATTAGTTTTAGTCATACCAGGGTCTCATAATCTTTTCTTTAAACTTATCCCTGAGGAAAGAGTCTGTTTTTGTAAGTTATGCTAGTGAAAAGAATTAAGAACACAGGAGAAATGAGATCTAAGATTCCTTACTGGGCTTTTGCACATTGACAAAGTAAGATTAAAAATGGTCTTTTCAGCTTGTATTGCTGAACAGATTAGTGAACTGTGAAAACCATAATGATTTGCATGTTTCATTTTTGAAGTAGAAAACATTAAATTTAATGGCTAATAAGAAAAAAGGGATATTGTATTTTGTACAGTGGGTTGCTATGCAATATTTATTACTATATCTTGTATTCAAAAAGTGGGAGCAGTTACTAAAGGCACAGGTTGCCAATCATTAATCATTGGTCATGTAGGGTACTCAGTAAGATTTTATTATAGTTCATGTTGGGCTGATGGGGAAATTATCTTGAAACAACAAATCTCATGGTGAAAGGTCAAACCTGGGTCTGCTCCTCTGCATTTGCTATTGAGAATAGCAAGCTGTAAGAATGATTTTAATTATCACTGCTTAGTTTCATGAGCTTGCTTTATCTGTCTTTTCCAGAATACTGTGTTTTATTAAACTTATGCTTTGGACACTCTTTGCACTGGGGGGAAGGGAAAACATTTTCTCAAACTTCTGAAGACTGCACATGTTAGTTGGGCACATAGGGAAAAGACCTCAATGAAAGACCAAGTTACAATTCAGTCTGTGTTTGTGTTGTTTCTACTGGGGTTTTCCCTGTAAGGAGAGGGTGAGAAGAGCAGGCTGCCAGTGGCGCTGCTGTGATCCGAGCTGTGCACTGTTCCCCCTTTTGACACATTATCGCAAGGAACCCACGCAGGGGCACCCTCGTATATTGTGGGCCCATCTTAAGAGATGAACTGGCTTCTCCTGGCTTGTGTTTAATGAGGCCTTGGCAGGGCCATCCCTTCCCAAACTCATCTCACTTCAGAGACATGTGTCTGACCATTTCCCTACCTCCTCACGGGAGCCCAGTCCCAGCTGGAGTGCTTCTGAGACAGAACCTGAAGCTTTACAAGCCAAGGTGAGAGGAGAGACCCTGGGACAGGGGTGGGCAAAAGAAGGACCTTTCATCATCTGGTTGATGTCCCTCAAAGGCCCAGGGAGCTGCAACTGCAGGGCAGAATGTGCGGCTGGCTCTGCTCTTAAATGCCCCCGGGGGCTAGTCACTGGGGAACCTGAGGAAGTGTCAGGCAGGCTGTCAAGCAGGTTGGCAACTTTCTGTGCAAGCCTGAAATTAGTTCAAAATAATTTGCTACAAAAGACAAAAGGAAAGGGCGAGCACTCCTTGCAGCCTGGTTCCTGGCAGATCCAGCTGCAGAGCAGTGGACAGAGCCTGCGCCGTGTAGCCAGTGCTCACACTGAGTCACCTGCTGTGCCCTGGTGTCCTCAGCTCCAACATGAGATGCGCTGACTGCTCAGCAGTCCTTGAGGACTGAGGTTACAGTGTACCCAGAGCTCCCTCACAGGGAAACAGCACACAATAGCTGCAAAATATGTGTGCATTTCATTTCCATGTTGTCAATCACTGTGATCCTGGGAAAGCCTTTGCTTCCTTGAACCTCAGACAGAAATGGAAAGCAGGAAAGAGGAAAGGCCCAGCATGAAAAGGCAATTGCTGACCAAAAGAGGATGGAGAAAAAAAATTTTAATTGCTAATTTCATACAAAATATTCAGATATATTAGGGGACAGCCCATAGTTTCTTGCTCCTTCTTTGTTGGGACACATGATTTTAGATTCTGATGCCAATCAATGTGTGTCTCCAGGTCCTGCGTACACCGATGACAGCTCTCAGCTCAGCTGGGGCTGGGAAGTGGAAGGATTACGGGGTCTACCTGGGAAACCATTGGAACTTTGTGAAGTGGCTGCCTGCATTACAACCCAGCCAGACATGCTTTTGTTTTTTCAAAAAACACAAAGCAAGCTCCTATGGTGGTGGTAGGAGTCAGGTCAGGAAGAATGGAAGGAATCAAATAACATCCATCCAGTGAGTCCTGAGGGACTTCAGGCACCTCCACCTCTGGGCATTCCCTGCTGAGTCTGCTGAGGTAGGAAGACCAAAGATGAATCCAGGGGGAACAGGCACCAAAGACCCTCCCTGAGTTTGATGTGAGGAATAAGTGAGTATTCACAGAAAACAAAGGGGAAACCCCATTAAAGACCTCAATATTATCTTATTCTTAACAGAACACAGTGAGGCTACCAGGGGTATAGGTAAGAGGGAGAGAGGGAGAGGGAGAGAGAGGGAGGGAGAGAGGGAGAGAGAGAGAGAGAGAGAGAGAGACCTCATGTGTTTTGCGAATGGTTCAGAAGTTTTTGAGACAGAGTCTCACTCTGCTGCCCTGGGTAGAGTGCTCTGGCATTATAGCTCACAGCAACCTTAAACTTTTGGGCTCAAGCAATCCTCTTGCCTCAGCCTTCCCCATAGTGCCTGGGTATAGGTGTCCACTGCCTTTCCCAGCTAGTTTTTTCTATTTAGTAGCGAGGAGGTCTTGTTCTTGCCCAGGCTTGTCTCAAAGTCCTGAGCTCAAGCAATCCTCCCACCTCAGCCTCCGAGAGTGCTAGGATTACAGGTGTGAGCAACCGTGCCTGGAAAATTGCGCAGATTAGGATTCACTGAGGAAGGACTATAGGGTTCTGTCGGGACTTACTGAATATCATATCCTATAACTGTGGCTTCATCTATTTTTACTTAATGATGTTGACCTTTATCTGCAGTGGCCAAGTAAACACAGCTTTTGAGGCATTATAATATCCCCAAATCTTCTTCCTGTCAATATTGTGGCAAAATATTTTTTCTACATAATTTTGCCATGAAATACTTGCCAATGTTCTAATGTGAAACAAGAGAAGGAAGATCTCCACCTCACGCTGGCTTAAACCATTAGAAGAAGGTAGGTACTTACAGGAAGTCTCCATGACTGATTAGTTCAAAAGGTCAACTGGTAAGTTAATACGAAACGGAAACCAGTACAAGTACCACAGTGAGAACATAAGATCATTTCTGGTTGGCTAAATGGATGAAATAGATATATTCACCCTTAATCATTTTCCCTGGATGTGAGTTCTGCAGAATTAGCCCATGATTTTTCCAAATTACCCGAGGGGCAACTTTTTCTTGTCTTTTCATCACTTCATGATCATTTTGATTTTTTTGTAAATAAATTAAGGCCTGTGACATTAACTTGATCACACTTTACACACGCCCAATATTGTGTCCAACCTATCTATCACAGGCACATAAATATACTCAGTGTTAAGAATAGGATATTGTGAAAGAAATTTTCCAGGAAGCCTCAGTCTGGGCCTTGTCTGAGTTCACTGGGTTTGCTTTCCTGAACCATTAGGCAAATTTCCCTAGTATGACAGGTCATCATCCCAATATCCTCTGAGTCTGCGCAAATAGATAGCATGTTAAGAGATCCTGGAAGTGCAGTAGTCTCTTCCCAACCTGATAAACTGATAGATGGGACTAGAAGAATCTTCAGGGCTACACAGAAACACTGGCCTTTCCATGTAGTTGGAAATTCCAAGGCCCAGTCTTCTTCAGGGAAATATACAAAGTATAACAGTGGTGTTTATAATATTCTAACACACAGATGACTTCTAAGCAAAGACAACCCAACTGAAAAGAGATAGACTTTGGGTAGAGAGTAGCAAACAAGGGCAATATCTCCAAGGATACAAGGGCTTTGGACAGGCAAAGAAATTCACATTCTTTGAGAAGGAAAATGAAACATCACATGTGAGATGACAAGTTCAATCTAAATTAAGAGGATTGATGGATATACCCCACCCTTATGCTGCGTAGGTGGGTGTGAAGTTGTCAAGTTAACCTTGAGTCTATTGACCTCCCAGTGACTGCTTGGCTTATGGGATGTCTTTCTTCAAACACAATCCTAGAGCCTGATTCAAACCCGTGTGTGAGTATCTGGTCTACCCAAAGGTATGACATCTCTCGGTCTGGACAGACCGAGGAACATGAAATGTGTGGATTCTATCAGGGAAGCCAATTGTGGCCTCATTCCTTTTAGAATTAGAGATTCATTGGCTGCTTCCTGAGCAGCAGAAGCCATTCATTAAATGCATTCATTCATTAAATGCCAAGGAGGCACTTCCACAAGGGTGGCAAGAGTCAGACGGATCACAGTCAACAAACAAGCCAAAAAACTTTCATCCAGTGAGTCCTGTAGGATTTCCTTGTCTTCAAACTCCTCCACTTCCCGATGAGCCAGGTAGGATAGGATGACAAGGGATTAAACCAAGAGAGATTAGAAACCACAGTGTCCCAGCTGATACCATGGCACACAAGAAAGGGAGCAGTTGCAGAAAGCAAAGCAGCAGTCCCCTCAAAACGGGAAAAGCTGCTCTCCTACGTGCAGGGGGGCATGTGCCTGCCTGGTGGTGGAGTGACAGCCAGCTGCTGGCGTGCAGTGCACCTGCTTGCTACACAACCAGCTGGTGCAGGACGTTCTACTCTCCCTGTGGGACACGACCAGGTCTCACAGCACCCACAGAGGCCTAGAGCAGGGGGTCAGCGCTTTCACACAAATTGTGTTGAATTTTACATGCCACATCCAAGAAACAGAATTCTTGAAGCATTTCAAATTCCCAGATCTTGTTTTTAAGGCCTCATTTATTTTTAATATTCTGACAGGAAAAGGTTTTTTTTTGTTTGTTTGTTTGTTTTCATATTCTTTCTCTAGCAATGAAATACTTGCCCATACACTGACGCCAAAGAGAAAGAAAGCAAATGGGCATCTCACCCTGGATTTCAACACATGGGAGAAAACAAGTGATATATCAGGAAACCTTGGTTTGGTTAGCTCACCTGGGTCAGCTAACCCAAGTTGAAGTCGTGTTGAAGTCAGGTGAAGAGATTGAAGCATTGAAATCTATGCAAGCACCTCCATGAAAAACCCCACATCGTTAAAAGGGATAATTTGTGGCTGGCTGACTGAATGAAACAAATTCAGTCAGCACACTTAATTTTCCCCTGATCTTCAGTCTCTAGATGTCACCGTTGAATTAACAGTCCATGAATCTTCAGAGTTACCTGGGAGACACTGGTTGATGTCTCCCTTCTTCCTCATGATTTTGATTTTCTGCAAACAAATTCAGAAAATCAGGTCATATTAAGCAAATCACATATACATATGACCAAATCAGCAAGACACAAACGTGCTCAGGCTTGCACTGTGGCCTTCTGCCAGAACTGCTTTGAGATGCCATGGGTTAAATCCTGGGAGGAGTAGATGAGCCTGCTGTCCAGACCCCGGGGGCAAAATATCCCTGAACTAATAGATCATAATCTTACATCCTCTGACCTCTGTCTTGCAAATAGGTAAGCAAACTTTTCCCTGAAATCTTCAGGAATTGGCTTAGAAGTGTTGCTGAAATAGAGTTCTCTCATTGGATATCACAATTGTTGAGTGGTTAAAGAAACTTACAAACATTACTGGACTAGTGGAAGAATTCTGTAAACCCTGACCCCAAATGAATCTGTGGTGTTTCACAGAAACATTGCTCATATAAAGGCCCAGTCTTGCTTCATGAAAAGCAAGATAAATCCACATGTGTGCATGTGCTTAGCTAAGAAACGCCAACTTAGGAGATAGAGATTGGGACTGACAGCAGTGAAGCCAGGGTGACAGCATCTCCAAATATACACGCAAGGCTGCCGGTGGTCTGGGACAGGCATAGAGACTTCATGGACATTGTGCAGAAACATGAATTACATCATTGCAAGTGACAGGAGACATCAGATCCACATGAATAGATCTGATAGCACCGATTGTATACCTCCTATACACAGGCAGGTATGAGCTTATCACAGCTGCCTGGGGTCCAATAACCTGACAGTGGGGTCAGGGAGACAAAGGCACAGCATAGGCTGAGGAAGAGAGGGAAGTGCCCTGACCCACCTGACATCTGTTTAATATTCCACTTCTGATTCCATCCAATATGTCTACAGGGCCTGCCTTTGGAGTGGACCCTGCCAAGCCTAAACACAAGCATCAAACACCTGGAAGAATATTGAGGCTTCTTCCTCATCATGGTGGCAAGGTTCATTGTCCACATCCAGAGCACAGTGACTTCTTCCTCAAATGGGAATCTGCGAGCTACGGTAAGGCTGGTCTGAGTCAAGCCGCAGCAAATTCAAAGAGTGAAAGATGCTCCTCCCGTGAATCCAGGCCTCCCTCCCTCAACCTCCTGCAGCTCCTGATGGGCCAGGGTGGGGAGGGTGGCAAGAGATTACACCAAGAGGGATGAGACACCAGGAGTTTGGTAGGAGTTGTGAGAGTGACCCTAGAAAGCAAAGGTGGTGGTGGGGGAAATGTGTGTGGCTGCCATGGGGACCAGAGTGGAAGGAAACAGTTGGTGCTCACTGCATGAGAAATACAGAAGCCACTGGGGAAGGAAACTCAACCCCACCTGCACAGCATGGTCACGACGTGCAGCTCACAGGGAGGACTGTGGCAGGTGTTCCACCACGTGTCTGAGTTGGGGTGGGCTTAGCATACTGTGGCCAAGAGGATACAGCCCCTTGAGTGATGGTAGACTCCAGAGATGGTGTGGTTTCTATGCCTCCTTCTTTTTAAAAAATTTATCTTATTCTTGTTATTTCAGGTTATGTGAGGGGACAAATGAATAGGTTACAATGTTTGCATTTTTTAGGTAGAGTCTCTTTTATGGCTGTGTCCTGCACCCAAGAGGTGTGCCATATACCCTTACACTGTGCCCATTAAGTAGCAGCATGCAGATCCCCGTCAGCGTGGGCTTGCATTAGATCATCTATTGGCTTCATATTAGTAATGAGTATATTGGATACGTGCTTTTCCATTCTTATGATACTTTACTAATAAGACTGTGTTTCAACTACATCCAGTTAATACAAAAGCTGTGATGTCTCTTATCCTTTTTATGGCTGAATAGTATTCCATGGTATACATATACCACAGTTTGTTAGTCCATTCCTGGGTTGATGGGCACTTGGGTTGCTCTCACACCTTGGCAATTGTAAACTGAACTGCGATAATCATTCCAATGCAAATGTCTCTATGATAAAATGATTTTTTTTTTCTTGAAGGTGCCCAGCAGTGGGATTGCAGGATCAAATGGGAGTTCTAATTTGAGATCTTTGAGGATTCTCCATACTTCTTTCTAAAGAGGCTGTATTAGTTTGCAGTCTCACCAACAGTGTAAAAGTGTTCCCTTCTCTCCATGTCCACATCTAGGCCTCTTTCTTTTAATACTGTGACCCAAAATTTGAATTTGTTGTCTAGGTACTTTTCTTGTTTAACTTTGCTAGTTATGCCCTAATTTCTCTGCTTGTTACCACTGCTATTTATCTTTCCTAACAAGAACCTAAAGATAACTGCGGAGAAAGCAGATATGCATCTCCTCCTGGTTTTCATGAAGAGAGAAAACAGGTGTTCTCTGTGTGTTCAGGAAAACCCTGAGGCTGCATCTCGGGTCATGCTTACAAGTAACACAAAGACAACAGGCAACCATGCTAACTGGGCTATTTCATTGCTGAGTGAGCACATTAAATCAATAAAATCTGTGTTGTTGTTCATCCTTGCACCTGGAATCTGGCATCGCCTCCGCCTCATTATAGGTTCTGAGACCTCCTCCATGTCTTACACAGCCATCGCCAGCTTTTGATTCTTCAGTTACCCAGCGGTAAGCGTGTGTTGTGCTTGTTCAACCTCCTCACCCACAAGTTTTCCACAAATACACAAGTGTCCACTCTGCTATTTCCCACTTCACACACTACAAACCCAGTGACCTGCATGTGCACCGAGATATATAACCCTCTACGTGTGAGTCAGTATTGTAACGAAACTCCTCCTGTTTTGTCTTTCATGAAATGTCCTGGATGGTTTCCCAATCCATCCGACAACGTGCCTTTCATCTGGTGGGATCACCACCCTGGCATGCTCGCCTTCAAACTGGGCCAAATAAAAAACACCTTTTCCTCCCATCTTGAAGGTGTTTGTGAGCTTCTCTCTGGGTTTCTGCGGCCCTGTCTCCAATTGTGCCACAGATCTGACCCCCAGGGATAGGCTTTATGTCCCTTAATAGCTGTCATTCAGAACCCATTTCTTTCTCTATGTAGCAAACAACCCTGTCCCACAGCCCCCCATACCTTAAGGGAACTTCATCTTTACTTCTGCTATGTTATCGAGGGAAATTCTCTCCATGGAAAGTGTTCCAGTAAAAACCACATTTCTACCACCAAGCACCACTATTTCAAGTATCTTAACCCCACAGAGCAAGCAGCAGTATTCTATTTTGAAATACATTTATAAATATTCCTACATTTGAATGGCACATCTACTGTTAAAGAGATTATTTGATCCTTTTCCCCGATTGTAAGACAGAAATTCAGGAAGGGTGAATTAATCACTCTTGCACAGTTCCTAAAGACACTGCTTTAGAGTAGAGCCTGAGAACTTCCATTCTGAGCCCAGGGCTCTTTTCACTCTAATAGGCTGCCTCCTGTCACATCCTCCTTCCTGCACTTTAAAACTAGGTAGATACTGCCTCCCGCTCCAAAAACCATGCTCTAGCATGGAAGAAGGATATATTTGAAATACTGTGACCACCAATCCCATTGGCTTCCCATCTCATTTCCTATCCATCCATTTCTGGTCAGGTCATACCCACAATATTTAGTGGAAAGAAAAGTCACTGGTTTATTGTCATTCGTGGAGGTATGGCACCCTGGAGTCTCTCATAAGCCTGGGACATTGGGTAATCGGGGTCTGTGGCCGTCTTACCTGGGCTGAGTGTACAGAGAGGTGCTCTGCCAGCCTGTGCCCCTCAATCAGTTGCTCTCGGAGGCCCTGCCCCTGGCAGTTGTCATTGTAGGTGAGGAAAGCCCTCACATGTTGTTGAGGACTTATCTCCTTCTTCCCATAACTGCTCTTTTAACAGGGTCAACTTCTGCTCCTGAATGTGAATTATGATACTGTATTTCCTAAGATAAGAGAGCAGAGAAAATGTGCGAGAGAGGAATGAGTGACAAGTTCTCAGTATTGCAGCAGAGATTTCTGGGAAAGTATTGCTAAGGACCCCTTCGAGCATAATTTCATCATACGTTTGGTGAAATGCTAGTGGTGAAAAGAAAGGCCTTGCCAGTATTGGAGGGGGCTCCTTAAGATTCCACATTCCATTCCCGTTTTTCTTCTGCAAACAAAACTGCATCAGTTCCTAATCAGAGTCACAAAGATGTCCCTTTGGAACCTTGCTTTGGCCGGGGACCTCCACATGAAAATACGCTGGGTGCACTGTGTACACAGCCACACGCAGATATGTGACCAGGTCCAGCTGGGGCTGAGTGGAAATATGAAAGAACAGAAGACGACAGGGTCAAGAAGACCACATGCTTCAGGTGAAAGAATCAGAGGCCACAGGCAGGAGGGAGGTGACTGTGATCAGAGTAAAGGTGGTGGTGGCTGCACTCCAATCCTCAAATGTTGACTTGTTTGCTTTTCCTTGGTTAATCTCAAGTGAATTTTCACTTTCATAATTAGGTGTTTTGGAAACACCCAGAACACATAGCTCTGTGTAACAACGGCCAGAACTTACCGTTATTTTTGTCATACTTGTTTTGTAAATACTTGTGAGACATGTGGCCGCCATGTCAACTCCTCCCCTCCTCCTGGCCCAGGTGAGCTCTTGGTGTCTCAGCTGAGCTTTCCCCTCTCGGCAATTCTCACACCTGCCCACCTGCCTGCCCCCCACCTGCCCCTTACCTGAGCATTTTAGCTAGTGTTGATGTCTCTGCCTGCTCCTCCACTTCGAAATTTGGCTTCTCACCCAGCATGGACTCCATGATGTCTCTGCACTCTTCACACTGAGAAAAGCCAGACACACCCACCACAGTGAAAGCTGGCCATGCTGCTGTGCTCACTGCCTACAGGGAAGGAGGTAGGGCCCATCGGGGACAAAAGTATCCCCAGCACTAGGCTCTATTTGGGGATTTTCAAATATGTATTTCTCAATCTTCCAACTATGTAGCATTGATAATTCTCTACTTAGAGATGAAGAGAGAGAAACTTAAAGGCACAGGAAATAACTTCACCAGATGATTGTACTGCATTTGGTAGAGTCTGAATTCTCATTATCTAAGGCAGTGATTTTCAACTGGGTATGCCATGAGAGGATCTTAGGTGTGCTACAAAAATTTTTAAGGATCATTAGTTAAATTATTTTCAAAAGAAATTCAAAACACAGTAAGTATATTCTTTCTTTTACTTATTTGGTTAAACAGAATTTAAGTGTGCTGAGAAAGTGTGCTGTGAGATTAAAAAAAAAAAAGATTGCAAAACACTGGTCTAAAGCCTGACTTTGAACGACCAGTCCTTTACCAAGCTTCCAGCCTGCTATGTAAAACCCCGTGGTGGAGCAGGAAGGAGCAATTTCCTGTGTAGCTGGGAAGGCCCTGAGGATGACAGGACTGATGGTTCCCTTGTGCTGGAAATTTCAAGCACTTCACCACAAAGATTAAAAAAAAACATCATATGTGAATGCACTTGTGTAAAATGTAAGACCATAACGCCATAAGGAGGAAATAATCCAAATACTAATAAAGTTTGTGTTAAATTGGCAATAGAAGAACTACTAAGAGATTTACAAGAAGTATGTCACATAATTCATTGCAGAGATGTAAAAAGGTAGGTACTATGATAGCTCCAAATTATCAGAGCAGGAAACTGGCATAAAGAAGACAGGCCTCCGGAGCCCAGGAGTCCAGCCCAGGGTCCCTGCAGTACACACCGCTCTGAACGGCCCTGGGTGCTCGCTCTGCTGCTCCCGGGGAAAAGGGTCTGTTCCAGGAAGCAGGACTTCTTTCTCACCAGGTGATGGTGTCACCTATAGAGGCCATAGTTTCCGTTAGAAGCATACTCCTCATTAACCTTTAAAGCATGTATAGTGTGCAATTGCCACCTCCCCCGGTGTATCCAACACAGTGCTTTCCTATTTGGCCTTCACAGAAGCTTGAATTTTTTTTTTTTAAATTTCAGATTAATGCAAGGGTACAAACAATAAGGTTCCAATGATTGTGTTTGTTAGATAAGGTCCCTGTCGTAGTTGTGTCCCGTGCCCAAGAGGTGTGTCCACGTACCCTACCGTGTGCCCATTGGGTGGGAGCCCGCCTATCTCCCCCTCCTTCCTCCCTGCCCCTCCCCCCCAATTTGAATTAAATTGAATTTTTCTCTCATGTAAGCTGTGTGTTAGTTCATATCCCGCAGAAGCTTGAATTTGAGACAGGGAAAGGACAGGCATTGCTTCAGGCAGCCTAAGTCAGGAAGTCTTGAAACAAAGTTTCCAACTGACCTGATCAAAACAAGGCAGCCCAAGTTCCAACCAGTTAGAACCAAGATGGCGGAGGAATAACCGCCCTTGACTTTACAGCTTCATTACACGACTCATTACCTCACAGATTTCTAAGCAAACCTCCCACCACCCGTGAACCCGACGCCCTGATACTTTCTGCTTGATCATATTTACTCAAAAGAGGCCATCACCCTAATCCCAGGAAAGCACGCTCTCTTTCCAAGAAATAACAAATATTCCTTCCCTTCTTTACCCTATAATTAAATGATTGCTTAGCTAGAGGGGCTAAAGGAACCATGGGGCCAGTTTTCCTCCACAGGGGGAACTTGCCTCTACTCATTGTAGTGGATTTGAATAAAACTTACTTTCACTTTATACTGTTGCCGGCTCCTGAATTCTTTTTTGTGTAAAGCCAAGGACCTACCTGGACCTCAAGTGGCTCCCAGCATTGAGAGGGTCAGGGGTTTGATTTTTCCAGTCAAAATTGAATGGAAATTCATTAGTTCCAGAAATTTGCACCACAGACTAAATACTACTTGTCTGCAGGATTTTTGTTTGTTTTGTAGAGTCTTACATAATACAGAGAGGATCCTCATTAAAACTGTTTAACCTATTTCTGAGGAAATTCAGTATCTACACCAGGAATCAATAAATGGGATTTTAACCCAAGTCCCAGTCTACACTTCGCTGCAAACTTGGAAAAGTTGCTAAATTGTGTGTGCCTCAGTTTTTCCATCGTCAGCAAAATGAGGTTACAATAGCCACTTCAACCATTCCAGAAGTACAGTCAGGATGACATTTATTTTGACAACGGGAAGAGGACAGTCAAGTCTAGAGAATGCTTGTTTTCTCAGAGAGAAAACATTCAGCCATCACTTTGAGGCCAGGGAGCCCACAGAACTTACTATATTTCTGCAGCTGGTTGCCCAGGGAGGAGGTGAGCACTTTCTCCCCGCGGTCACGGAGCTTCTGCTGGTGTCTGCCGGCTGACAGCGCAATTCCTTGTTCATTTCCAGGATGTCCATCTCTGCCCTCTGACTGGACAAGGGGCTGAGAGATCCAGCCACGCTGACATGTGTGGCAGAAGAGGAACAGCCAGGGGACTGGCGAGAAGAAACCCAGACACGCTGGTGCGTGCAAAACAAATGAAATCAAATAGGTTTCATCAGGACTGAGGGATGACAAACACTATAATTCTTAACTTAGTGCTGAGAAAAACTTGACTAACACCCCAGAGTACTTGACAGTCCTTAACTGAAAAAAAAAAAAAAAAAGAAAAGAAAGAAAGAAAGAAAAGAAAAAAAGGTTTAAGATGACAGTGATCAGAGCCGAGACTCCTGCCTATAGCTCAAACTCTGTAGTGAGGGAGGTGGAGCTCGCGGGGCCGGTAACGGTCTGGGCTTCCAGTAACAGAATTAGAAGGTGGGGGTGCCATGGGATCTTCGGAGCCCCTGCCTTCCAGTTGCCTGGTCTAGGCCTTCTGTTCCTCTCTGAAGGTCATCACCAATGGGGACACCCCCTAACCAGCCACTCTGAAGAGTGACTTGTGCTCTTAGGAAAGACCCATCCCTTTCCTGGTAAACTTTGGTCTATTTCACATTGTTCGTTCTGTGTCTGTTAAATCACCAAGGCAGAAATAGTTGCCTATCATACTTTATTTTTGTAATAGTTGCACAATGTCGTCACACCGTCTCCTTATGTTAAAACAGATGTTAGGGCTTTTTCCACAGTGAAAATCTGGAATGTTTAAATGGCCATGATGCTCTTCCTTGAGACTTCTACAGTTTTTTCTGTATCCACTAAAAAGTGTAGGATCAGGCCTGGGGCCTGGGGCTCAACGGGCTAAAGCGCCAGCCACGTACACCTGAGCTGGCGGGTTCGAATCCAGCCTGGGCCCGCCAAACAACAATGACGGCTGCAATCAAATGGCCGGGCATTGTGGCGGGCGCCTGTACTCCCAGCTACTTGGGAGGCGGAGGCAGGAGACTCGCTTGAGCCCAGGAAGTGGAGGTTGCTGTGAGCTGTGATGCCACAGCACTCTACTAAGGGTGACAGCTCGAGGCTCTGTCTCAAAAAAAAGTGTAGGACCAAAACGAGAATATATTTATTTCTAAGTGAATGAATTCATTTTATTTTTAATTTATTTTTATTTTTTCTTGTATTTTCATTTTTTTCTTGAAGAGTAAATTTATTTCAGGTTAATGTGAGGGTACAAACACGCAGGTCAAAATATTTGATTTTGTTAAGTAGAGTCCCTCTGGTGGTTATGCCCCCCACACAAAAGGTGTGCCCAACAAACACCCCCACCCCATACCCTTTTAGTGAGATTACCTCAGACCCCTCCCTCTCCCTTATTATCCCGCCCCCCCAACAAGAATTGAAATGAGTTTTTCTCCTACATGGGCATGCATCAGATCATCTACTGGCTTCATGTTAGTGTTGTGTACATTGGATAATTGCTTTTCCATTCTTCCATTCTTCCATGTGATGCTTGACTAAGAAGAACGTGTTTCACCTCCATCCAGGTTATTACAAAAGATGTGAAGTCACCATCTTTTTAGTAGTGAATAGTACTGAAGTGAAGTAGTGAATCTTTTAGGCTGAATAGTAATAGTATTCCATGGTGTGCATGTACCACAATGTATTAGTCCATTCCTCAGTTGATGGGCATTTAGGTGGTTTCCACATCTTGGTGATTGTAAATTGAGCTGCAATAATCATTCTAGGGCAAATGTCCTTAAGATAAAATAATTTTTTTTTCTTCTGGGTAGATGCCTAGTAGTGGAATTGCAGGGTCAAATGGGTGATCAATTTGAGATCTTTAAGAATTCCCCATACTTTTTTCCAAAGAGGCTGTATTAGTTTGCAGTCTCACCAACAGTTGTAAAAGTGTTCCCCTCTCTTCACATCCACACTCAGCTTTGGGACTTTGTGATATAGGCTAATCCTACTAGGGTTAGGTGATATCGCAGGGTCATTTTGCATTTCTCTGATGATTAGGGACAATGAGAATTTTTTCATATGTTTTTTTAGCCATTTATCTGTCTTCCTCAAAAAAGGTGCTATTTATATCTCTGGAGCAATGATCTAAGGAATTTTTAGCTCTTTTTATTGATTAATTTGAGTTCTTTGTAGATACCATTTATCAAGCCTTTGTCCAATTCCAAATATGCTAATATCTTTCCTGCCTCTGGAGGTTGTCTATTTGCTTTGGTTATTGTCTCTTTAGCTGAACAGAAGCTTTTCTGTTTAATTAAATCCCATTTATTTATTTTTGTTGTTGTTGCAATGGCAATGGAAGTCTTCTTCATAAAATCTTTTCCCAAGCTAAAATCTTCAAGTGTTTTTCCCACACATTGAGGATTTTTATTGTTTAATGTCTTAGATTTAAATCTTTTATCCCTTTTGAATTAATTTTTGTGAGTGGAGAAAGGTGTGGGTCGTTTCAGTCCTTCACAGGTATATATACAGTTTTCCCAGCACCATTTATTGAATAGGGAGTCTTTTCTCCAGTGTGTGCTCTTGTTTGGCTTATCAAAGATCAAGTGGCTATAAGATGTTGGTTTCATCTCATGGTTTTCTATTCAGTTCCAAATATCTATGTCTCTATTTTGGTGCCAGTACTATGCTGTTTCAATCATTATGGACTTGTAATATAGTCTAAAGTCTAGTGATGTCCCTGGTTTTGTTTTTATTACTAATAATTGCCTTGGCTATGCCAGTTTTTTTCTGATTCCATTCAAAATGAAGAATTATTTTTCTCCAAATCTTGAAAGTATGATGTTTGTATTTTAATGGGGATTACATTGAATCTGTAGATTGCTTTGGGAAGTGTAGACATTTTAACAATGTTGATTGTTCCCAGCTATGAGCATGGTATGTTCTTCCATTTGTTAATATCTTCTGCTATTTCCCTTTTTAGGGTTTCTTAATTTTCTTTGTAGAGGTCCTTCACCTCTTTTTTTATGTATATTCCTAGGTATTTCATTTTTTGAAGCTGAGGGAATTGTGTCCTTGATTAGCTTCTCAACTTGGCTGTTGTTGGCATATACAAAGGCTACTGATTTGTGAACATTGATTTTATATCCTGAGACATTACTGTATTTTTTTTTTATCACTTCCAGGAGTTGAGTCTTAGGGTTCCCTAAGTATAAGATCATCTCTTTGGCAAAGAGCAAGAGTTTGACCGCCTCTGCCCCCATTTGGATGCCCTTCTTTTCTTTCTTTTGCCTGATTGCATTGGCTAGAACTTCCAGCACTATGTTGAATAGTAGTGGTGATGGAGGACAGCCTCTTCAGGTTCTAGTTCTAAGTGGAAAAGCTTTGAATGGTTTTACTCCATTCAGTATGATATTAGCTATGTGTTTACTGTATACGGCTGCAATCACTTTGTGAAATGTGCCACTTATGCCTACATTCTCAGGTGTTCTTGTTAGAAAAGAATGCTTAGTTTTATCAAATGTTTTTTCTGCATCTATTGAGAGGATCATACTGTCTTTGGTTTTGCTTCTGTTGATATGGTGAATTACATTTATGGATTTGTGTGTGTTAAACTGGCCTTGTATATCCCTGAGATGAAATCTACTCGATTGTGATGTATATTTTTTTGAACATGTAGCTGTAATCTATTGGCTAGGATTTTATTAAGAATTTTTGTTTCTAAATTCATTAGTGAAATTGGTCTGAAGTTCTCTTTTTTAGTTGGGTATTTTCCTGGTTTTGGTGTCAGGGTGATGTTTGCTTCATGGAATGTGTTGGGGAGGATACCTTCCTTCTCAATTTTTTGGAATAATTTCTGCAGTATAAGTTCTTTGAAGGTTTGATAGAATTCTGTTGTGAAGCCATGTGGACATGGGGATTTTTTTGTTTGGAGGTTTTTAATTTTTTCTTTGATCTCATTGCATTAAATTGGTCTGTTCACGAAATCTATTTCTTCTTGATTAAATCTAGGGAGAGAGTGTGATGCCATGTATTGATCTATATACTCTACATTGTCAAATTTCTGGGCATAAAGTTTCTTGTAGTATTCAGAGATAATTTCTTGTACCTCTGTGACATCTGTTATTATTTCCCCTTTATTATTTCTGATTGAGGTTACTAGAGATTTTACTTTTCTGTTTCTAGTTAACCTGGCCAATGGCTTATCAATTTCATTTTTTTTTTGAAAAACCAACTTTTTTGTTTCATTAATTTTCTGATTGATTCTTTTGTTTTCAATTTAATTCACCTCTGATTTAATTTTGATTATTTCTTTTCTTCTGGGCTTGGGATTAGATTGTTCTTCTTTTTCTTTTCTTTTTTTTTCTTCAGTTTTTGGCCAGAGTTGTGTTTGAATCCACCACCTCCGGCACATGGGACTGGTGCCCTACTCACCGAGCCACAGGTGCCACCCTGTTCTTCTTTTTCTATTTCCATAAGAGTTCATGAGTTTGGTTCATGAGTTTGTTGATGTGCTCTCTTTCTCCTTTTCAGATGTAGGCATCTAATGTGATAAATTTCTTTCTTGAGACTGCTTTCACTTTATTCCACAGGTTTTGGTAACTTGTAGATTCATTGTTGTTATGTTTGAGGCATTTGACAATTTCCTCCTTTATGTCTTCTTGGACCCAACTGTCATTTAGCATGAGGTTGTTTAGTTTCCATGCCTTAGTGTGGGGATGAATGCTTTTGTTGGAGTTGAGTTCTACTTTTATTGCCTGGTGGTCTGAGAAGATACATTGTATAAGTTCTATTCTCTTAAATTTGTTTAAAGTTTTGATTTGCATACTACAATATAATCTATTTTAGAGTATGATTATGAGCTGATAAGAAAAATGTATATTCTTTAGCTTTGGGATGGTGAATTCTGTATATGTCTATTAAGCCCATTTGTTCTAAGGTCACTTTTAAGTCCTTTACATCTTTGTTTAGTTTCTGTTTAGAGGTTCTGCCCAGTTCTGTCAGAACCTGGCTGCTTGTAGAATTTTCTCCTTTTGGCTTGACTTTAGACAGGTTCATCACAATGTGTCTTGGAGAAGCTCTGCTTGAGTTGAGATGACCCAGTTTTCGATATTCCTGTAAAGAAGTGTTGGAATATTTAGTGAAATTTGGGAAGTTTTCACTTATGATAGTATCTAGTAGGGCTTCCATTTCTTTGGGATGATCTTCTTCCCCTTCAGGGATCCCTATATTTATATGTTGGAATGCTTTGTAAAGTCCATAAGTTCTCTGAGTGACTTTTCTGCTTTCTCTCTCTTCTTTTCTACCCCTTTAACTACTGGGTTAACTCAAGAACTTTATCCTCTAATTCTGAGAGTTTCTTTTCTCCATGGTCTAGTCTATTTTTGATTCTTTCTCTTGCATCTTTACATTCCCTGATTGTCTCCTTAAGTGCCACCATATCCTTTGTATATTCCTTATGTCTCTTATCCATCTTTTGGTTCTGTTTTTCTACTTTCTTGTCCAGTCACTTTGTTGCCTTCATCATCCATATTTTTTAATTCCCTTTCTGTCAACTCTAATAATTCATTAATTCATGAGTCCTCTGCAGTAGCTGCCTTATGGTCTCTTGGAGGAGTTTCTCTGTTTTGATTTTTCATGTTATCAGAATTTGTGATTACTTCTCATGTGTGTTTTACTCTTGTTCACCTCCTTGCCCTATTTTTCCCTTCTCACCACATCCTTTGCTTTAAACTACCTTATCTCAGAGCTTAGATATTGAAGTAGCCACTTGTTATACAGCCAAAAGGAAGAAAAGAGTAAAAAGCAAGCCAGAAGAAAGAAGAAAAAAGAAGAAAATAAAAAGAAAAAAGGAGAAAAAAGAAAGGGAGGTAAAAAAAAAAAAGAATTGAAAACAGGAGATAAAGACAGGAAGAGAGAATGAGAGTGACAAGATAAATTGTATTGTTCAGTATGCTGCTAAGGCCACTTCTGTAGCTCAAGGATTTGGGGATAAACTGGGCTGAGTAGGTTCCTCAAATCAAGAGTGCCTTACCAGCTTGAGGAAAGCTAGACCCTACCTCTGCCAAATATAGGAAGGGAAATAAAAGAGGAAAAACAAGAAAAAAAAGAAAGATACATAAAAAGAAAAATTCAGTAGTGTGGACTTGCCAATACTGTATTCCTAAGGCCAGAGGTAAAAGGACTCCCTAGCCCATAATCTCTTGGTCTCCTTGGACCAGACCACTGCTGTGACATTCCAGCCAGACCAGTGCCATGCCACCCCAGCATTCAGAGAAAAGAGGGGAAAAAATAACAATAGGTAAAGAAAATAAATATATGGTTGTATCAAATAAAAGAGAGAGAAGGAAGTGGAAAAAGGAAAGAAGAAAAAACAGAAAGGGGGGAGATCTTAGCTGTAGTATGAACAATTTATGTGGGAAATATGAGAAAATTAGAAAAGTCTCTATCAAAAAACATAGAAGGAAAGATGTAAAATATAGAAAGAATAAATGAGGCTGAAATACCATAACCAAAAATATAGGAGCCCTTACTCTTGAGGATAGTGAAAATGGAAATTAAGGGAACCATCCAGAAATATCATGGATAGAGGTGAAATACATTCTTCTTTGTAAAGTGTCACAAGAATGGAAACGCAATTATCCAAAGTACTCAATACTAATATGAAGCCAGTAGATGACCTGATACATGCCCATATAGGTGACATACTCATTTCAATTCAAGTTGGGGGGAGTGGTAATGAGGGATGGAGAGGAGTTTGAGGAGCTCTCAATGAATGGGCACAAGGTAGGGGTGTTTGGCACACTTTTTGTGTGTGGGACATAACAACAAGAGAGACACTACTTAACAAAATCGAATATTTTGACTGGTTGTTTGTCACATTAACCTGAAATAAATTTATTCAAAAAAAAGAAAGGAAAAAACTTCACATTTTTGTCTTTATAATAAAAGTAAAGAATAGAACTAACCAAACAAATTAGCAAAAACAAAATGAAACAAAACAAAAGCTCAAATAGCCAAAAACAGAAACCACCTCAGTAACAAATAAAATAAAAAGAAAAAAGAAAAAAACCTTACATATATAAATATATAGCAGAAGTGAGCAACTATAATAGGAATATATATTGCAATATATTCGCTGGACACCAGGTGGCGCTATGGTTTTAGGAAACAGAACACAAGCTACTCTCTAGTTTCTGAGAAGGACTTGTCCTGTCTTCCTGAATAGTTGCTCTCAATGAGCACCTGATTGTTCCCTTAGCATTCAGCCCCCCAGTTTAGGGTCTTAAAGCTCTCCAGGATCCTTAGGAGGCAAATCTCACAGTGACCCCTGAAAACAATTCCGCAGGGTTGTGGGGGCCACTCAGCTTGCCCCAAGCATGGACACCTGATCTTAGCAGGCAGAACAGAGTCAGCTGTGCTTTAGGCCCCTGCAAACAAACCTACCCACAGGCCCTTCCCACAATGTCAGGCAGGACCTTCCCAATATGGCTTCCCTGCCAGCAGCCATGCAGATGGTAAATCTACTCAACCGTGTGTTCAAACCTGGTTGCTGTACACTGTTCCTGTCCAGCCACTCTCCTAGGCTTTCCACTCAATGTGCTGCTCCCCCTAAGATCCACAAACTACAGAAAAGCTTCCTCCCCTGCCCAGACCTTTGTGAGGAGACAGCTAGTCCCTGCAGACTCTCAGGCACATGCCTACTGAATCAGTCCTCCACAGCTCCAGGTCTCCTGCTGTCTTCTGCAATCCACCACTGCCTCACTGTGCTCCCAGAGCCACGATTCCAGGTAAGTTCCCCATGCCAGATATGGTTGGGTTCTCTTTTTCACTCCTGCCATGCTGGGAGAGGCTTGTTCCACCCCCAAATAATTCATTTAAAAAAATGTTTTCTGTCCTGTCTCAATATTTTCTTTCTGGATTCCATTGTTATGCTGGTTTCTGTTCTCTTACTAGAGAAGTATGTTGGCTTTTCATTAAACTTAAGACCAGTGACATCTCTGTCTCCTAAGCGTCTCCTCCATGTGTGGGATGGTTTGCTTTTTAATGTCACTAAACACTACATTCCACATTTGTCATGTATAAATATCATTCTAGTCCCAGAAGGGCTCTTTCAAGATATCAAGAGATCAAAGCCATTTATGTATATCTCCTGAATACATGTAGGGACCATCTATTTTGGAAAGTCTTATAAACTTGATGCTATTTTTTGGTTTTCATTTAGTTCCTCCATATATTGAACAGAAGAGGGCCATGAGCAGTTGTATGGAATATTCCTTGATGTATGATTTTGAGTTGGCCTAACACTGTTGACCAGTGGTTGTATTCCACTAACAGAACACGGTAAGTTCAAGGTTACTTCCTTACTTATACATTTCTACTGAAGTTTGAATTCTTACTGGTATGATTCCTTTTTTGTAAGGTGAGATGCCTGGAAAGGAGTGGTCCCATCACTGTAAAGAAAAGGTAAACTTAACATCTATTGAAAACAAGCTTGAATTTCAAACTAGGGCTTTCACTGTTTCAAAGGTGCACTGTCAGTGCCTTGGGCACATGTCCCCAAGGGCTTATGTCTCTGCTGTACTCCAGATGAAGTGAAAATGAGGCCCAAAGAGCCAGGTCTCTTTCATTCCTAGAGTCCCCCAACAATTTCTTAGCTGCTTTAGAGACTGCATTGAAAATCTTTTTATTGTTCTTTGCTCTGCTTTTATGTTTTACCATTGGGATAATGTTATATAGCTCAGTGCTTCCTACCCCCAAACTCATCATAGTAAGAAACAGGAAAAGGGAAAGTTAGTGCAAACACAGGTTCTGGGAAAGTTAGTGCAAACACAGGTTCTTAGTCCTCACTGCCACAATTCTGATTCAGCAGGCTTCAGTGGACCCTGTAATGTATTTATTAATATTACTTAGATGTGCAATCAGTTTGGGGGCCCACTGATATCATGACCTTACAGTTTATGGGATGATTTTTCACATATATTATTGTTTTTTGATTTTCACAATCATTGTGTGAGGAAACATTACTTTCCCCTGTTTTGCTGATGAAGAAACCAAGGCACAAAGAGTCTGTAACTAACCCAGGTCCCCTCGTTCAAAGTACTGGAGTCAGATCTCAGGTAGACTCCCTGCATCCCCAAACCTTTTCCCACATTTTCCAATTCACTTGTGTCAGATATTTCTCTTATGTATACTTCATTTCTGCCAAAAAGTCTTTTGAATTTAATTTTTTCATCTGATATATTTTCTTACAAAGGTACACAGCATCATATTCTGGCCACTGATTTAATCTGAGACACATTGCCTGATGAAAATATAGTGTAAGAAATGTGAGAAGGCACATAGCTTTAATGTTATTATTAGTGTTATTATTGAGGTATCATTAATATACCATAAAATTCACTATTTTAAATCAATTCAGTATCTTCTACTATATTTCCAGTTTTCCAACCATTGCCACCACCTAATTCCAACACATTTTTGTAACACCAAAAATGAATGCCTGTACTTATTTGGCAGTCACTCTCTATTACTCTCTTCTTGCAATCAGTAGCAACCACTGATCTACTTTCTCTCTGTGCGGATTTACTTGTCCTGGAAATTTTGTATACTGTATTTAGAATGATACAGTATGTGGCCTTTTGCATCTGCCTTGTTTTACTTAGCATAATGCTTTTGAGGTTTATCCTTGTCACAGACTATAGCAGCACCTTGATCCTTTTTATGGCCAAATAATATTCCATTATAGAGTATACCACACTTTATTCATCAATCGATGGACATTTGAGATGTGCCACTTTTTAACCACTGTGCATAATGCTGCTATGAACATTCATGGAGAAGTTTTTAAGTGAACATGTTTTCACTGTTTTAAGTTCTCTTGGCTACATAACTAGGAGTGGAATTGGTGGATCATATGAAACTGTATGTTGAACTTTTTTTTTGTTGCAGTTTTTGGCCAGGGCTGGGTTTGAACCCACCACCTCCAGCATATGGGGTATGTTTAACTCTTTGAGGAACTGCTAGACTATTTTCCAAGCACAGTGGGCTCCACCATTGTACAAAGGCATTAGCAATGTATGAGAATTCTATTTTCTCTACAACCTCTCCAACATATGTTCTCTTTTTGTTTGTTTTGTAGTCATACTAATGGGTGTTAGGTGGTGTCTCATTTTGGTTTAGGTTTATATTTTCCTAATGACTAATAATGTTAGACATTGTTGCATGAGCTTTGTTGGCCATCTCTATGCATCTTTTAGAGAAATGTCTATTAAAACTCTTTTTCCCCCTATTAAACTGATTGTTATTTATTGGTCAATTATAAGAATTCTTTATATATTCTTGATGCTAGATTCTTCTCAGATATATGATTTGTATATGTTTCATTATTTGACTTATCTTTTCAGTTCCTTGATAATATCCTTTAAAGCATGAAAGTTTTTCAATTTAATGAAGTCCAGTTTATTTATTTTGGGGTTGCTTATGCACATATAAGAAACCAGTGTCTACCCTGCACCCTGAAGGAGGCTTTCTTCCTGTGTCCCCTCTGGATTCAGCTTTCTTTTTCTGGACTCTGGACTTTCTCTAATAATAAATAGTTCTTTAAAAAAAAAAAAGAAAGAAACTAGTGTCTAATCCAAGTCACAGAGATTTATACCTATGTTTTCCTCAAAACATCACTTTTTAAATGTGAGCTTGCCTGGGTTTTAGCAGACAGTGGATATTATTTAAGTATGTGTCCTGTCCATGGAGTGATACTTGTTCTGATTGATTATATGCTCGCCATTGCCTCCTTGATGCCCCCAGTTACCTATAACAGAGATCTAGGAAATGGTACCCTTTCATTGCCTTTGATTCAAGTGAAAGAACTGATCATGTGGTTCAGTTTGACCTTAACCCAATTCAACTTCACATGTAACTCAGGACCTTTAGAGTTGAAGAGTTGAGTGTCTCTTTGAGGGACAACTGTGGTGTTCTAGGGCAGTGACTTTCAACCAGTGTGCCCTAAGAGAATCTTAGGTACGCAGCAAAAAATGTCAAGCATCATTAATTAAATTATTTTCAAAATAAGTTCAAAGCACAGAGAGTATATTCTTTTTTTACTCTTTTTTTATCAACATAGTTCAAGTGTGCTATGGAAATTTATAGGTTCAAGTGTGCTGTGAGATTTAAAAAAGGTTGAAAAACACAATTCTAGGGGTAGAGTGTGCTTTTTGATCTACTCTACACAGAGGAGTCTGCAAGGATCTAGTCAAGACTTTCATTTCTAGTCTTAACAGGAGACTAGACCTGTTTCAGGTTTTTGGGAAGATTGTTCAATATGAACTAAGTCCTCTTTTGCTGTATGTGTGACTTCTTTCTAGAAATGATGAAAGAATATGTTAGAACATTTTACATATTCTTTGCCACTTCTTGTCTGTTTACAATTTTTAAGTACATAAAGGAGAAGTAAGAGTAAGTATATTCTTAACACTTACATGTGGTTCATGAACACTGTCAGGAGATCATATTTAATCTTATAAACCAAAAAATGGCCGGGCGTTGTGGCGGGCACCTGTAGTCCCAGCTACTTGGGAGGCCGAAGCAAGAGACTCTCTTGAGCCCAGGAATTGGAGGTTGCTGTGAGCTGTGATGCCACGGCACTCTATCCAGGGTGACAGCTTGAGGCTCTGTCTCAAAACAAACAAACAAACATATTTAATCTTATAAACTACCTTATTACTCAAATATTATCCTTTTCCAATGAGGAAAATAAACTCAGAAAGATTACAAAACTCCCCTGGGTCACAAATCTAGTAAAGAGAAGAAAAAGCATTAGAAATAAATTCTGTTTGTCTTTAAAGCTAACCTCATACCATTATATCAAACTGAATGACAATACTTTTGGTGGAATAAGTATCAGAATTTGTGGTGCTAGATTGATATTCTCAAAGAAGCAGTGTGTTATTTTAATATTATTTCATACTTTTAAATGTCAATTTTTTTTCGTGTTTGTGCTATTTCATTGCTTTGGTTTTGTTTACAGGGATCCCTATTATTTATGTCCTGAATATTTCTTACCTATTTCTAATTGTCACTTTTTTGAGCTTTTGTCATCTCTTTCTTTTTTTCTTCTAACAGTTCTGCATCTAGCAAAATGCAAAAAACTTAACAGTATAGTTAAATGAATTTTAACATAATTATGCATCATTGTGGAATGCCACCCAGGTCAACATAGAAAATTTCACCATGGTCAATAGTTCTGATGTGCTCTTGATAGTCAATACTCATCCCCCAAATGATGAGTATATTCTGAACTTTGTCACCATCTCAGTCCATTTGCATTGCTATGAAGGAATCCCTGCAGCTAAGTAATTTATGAAGAAGAGTGGTTTATTTGGCTCACAGCTCTGCAGGCTGTACGGGAAGCATGGCACCAGCACCTTCTTCTGATAAAGGCCTCAGGCTGCTTCCACTCAAGCTGGAAAGCAATAGGAAGCCAGTGTGTGTAGAGGTCACATGATAGAAAGGAAGCAGAAGAGACAGAGGGGAGATGCCAGGCTCTTTTTAACAAACAAGTCTGGACCCAATAGAGAACTCACTCCCTATTCCCACTCCAGAGAGTGCATTAATTTATTTAGGAGGGATCTGCTCCTTTGACCAAAACACCCTCTATTAGGCCTCACCTACAACACTGGAGATTAAATTTCAACATGAGATTAGGGGAAGACAAATATCCAAACTACAGTAATTGCTATAGGTTAATTTTTCTTATTCTTCATGATTTAGAAGACTCAATTTTTTTCAGAAAATCAACTTATACATTTTTATGTACTTCATAAAAATAGAATCATGTTCTCTTTTGTTCTGAGTACTCTTACTCAGCATCTAGTTTTGAGATTTAATCTCAGGTGGTTATAATATGCCAGTAATTTGTTTGTTTTTCTTTTGTTTAATTTTTTTTGGCCATGTAATACATGTATTCTATTTTATGATCATCATACAATTTGATTATCCATTTTTCTGAGGGTAGACAGGTTTACTTTGGGGCTGTTATACATGAAGTAACTATGGATATTTTTGTACAGTTCTTTAAGTGAATATACACACTCTTTTCTCCTGGGTATATATAGCCAAGGGTGGAATTCTTTGATGAAAAAGCAGAAAACCAGCACAGAGTTTTGCAATGTAGTTGTATTATTTTACATTTTTGTTAATATAAAAAATGTAGGCCATTTCCGGTTTCTCTACATTCCCACACATTTAGTATTTTTAGTCTTTTTAATTTTAGCCATTCTGATAGGTGTGTAGGCCGATCTTATTTTGGTTTTCATATGCCTATTTATCATTTAGATATCTTCCTTTATGAAGGACCTTTTCAAATCTTTCTGTTCATTAATATACTGGGCTGTTGGTCATTTTCTTTGATCTATAGAAATTCTTTATATATTTTTGAATAATTCATTGTTAGATATATGTACTTATAAATAAATATTCCTCATCTAAAGATAGCTTTTTAACTTTTTAAAACAAGGACTCGTGATAATCAGAAGTTTTAATTTTTATGCGGTACAATTTGTTATTTTATTATGGTGAGTGCTGTGGTGGCCTAAGAAATAGTTTATTATGCCAAGTTCATAAAAATATTTCATACTTTTCCTTATAAGATTTCTGATTATAACTTTCACATCTCTCATTAATTCTCATGTATGGTGGGAAGTGGTTGTTAATATTAACTTTTTAAAAAAACAAATTTTTTTTTCTCTAGCACATTTTACTGAAAATTATTTCATTTCCCCAGTGAAGGGTATTGGTGTTTTTATTTTAAAATGTCAAATAACTACACATATATGGGCATATTTTTTGAATTTTTAGTTTTTTGCTTTGATATATTTGTGTTTACTTGCAACCATACTGTATTTTTTAAATTGTTATATCTAAATGAGCTCTGAAATCTAGCAGCATAAATCCTCAAACTTAATGCCTCTTCAAAATTGTTTTGTCAATTCTAGGTTCTTTGATTTTCATGTACAGTTGTATTTTTTTTTTTTTTTTTTTTGAGACAGAGTCTCACTATGTCACCCTTGGTAGGGTGCCAGGGCATCACAGCTCACAGCAACCTTAAATTCTTGGGCTTAAGTGATTCTCTTGCTGCAGCCTCCCAAGTGGCTGGAACTACAGGCACCTGCCACAGTGCCCGGCTTTTTGTTGTTGTTGTTGTTGTTGCTGTTGTCATTGTTGGCCAAGGTTACAGCACCACAGGCTGGTGCTCAGTGCATGTGGCTGGTGCTGTAACCACTATGCTATGAGTGCTGAGCCTTCATATACATTTTTAAATTACCTTGTCAACTTCTCCCAAAAATAGCTACTGATAATATTAATCAAAACAATGTGAAAAAATCAAAGTATATAAGCAAAACAATGTACCCCTAATATTCTGAAATTTAAAAAAGTTAATTTAATATCCTAACAAAATTGAGTATTCTAATTCATGACCATGACATATATTTATCTATTTATTTAGTTTTTAATTTCTCTCACCAATAGCTTTTAGGAATCTTGTATCTGCTTCATTATATGCATTGTGAAGCATTTAATGACTTTGGATGTTAATCTCTATTGTTTTATTGAATTCATTTTTTAACTACTGATTGCTACTATGGAGAAATAAAAATTATTATGAAATCACTTATGGAAGTACAATTTAGGTGTGATAGACTGCACAACTTTAAAATGTACAATTAAATGCATTTTGACAAATGTATACACTAATGAATCTACTGCCATAATCAAGATACAGGGCATTTCCTTTACCCTAATAGTTTCCAACCATTTTGCAGCTCATCACTCCTTCTACCCTTAGCCTAAACAATCACTGTCACTTTAGATCAGTCTGTGGTTTTTTGGAGGGCGGCAGAGGGCATTATTTTAGTTTGGAGACAGTTCACTCTGTTGCCGAGGCTAGAGTGCCATGACATCAGCCAACCTCACAAGCAACTTCAAACTCCTGAGCTCAAGGGATCCTCCTGCCTCAGCCTCCCAAGTAGCTGGGACTACAGGTGCTCACTAATATGGCTAATTTTTTATTTTTAATACAGATAGGGTTTATGCTCTTGCTTAAGCTGCTCTCCAGCTCTTGAGCTCAAGCGATCCCCCTGCCCCAACCTCCAGACTGCTAGGATTCCATGTGTCAGCCACTGACTGCACTCAGTCATCAGTCTTCATTTTAAACAATTTTCTATAAATAAAATCATACCTGTGTGCCTTTGTGCCTGCCTTCTTTCATGCATTATATTGATTTTTTTGAGATACAA
This sequence comes from Perodicticus potto, assembly GCA_963574655.1. Classification (NCBI taxonomy): domain Eukaryota; kingdom Metazoa; phylum Chordata; class Mammalia; order Primates; family Lorisidae; genus Perodicticus; species Perodicticus potto. The sequence goes on from CAUYRH010045066.1 coordinate 33,730, forward strand.
TTTCACTTTTTTGCCCTTGGTAGAGTGCCATGGCTTTATACCGCACAGCAACCACAAAGTTTTTTTTTGTTTTTTTGTAGAGACAGAGTTTCACTTTATCCCCCTCAGTAGAGTGCCGTGGCGTCACACAGCTCTCAGCAACCTCCAACTCCTGGGCTTAGGCGATTCCCTTGCCTCAGCCTCCCAAGTAGCTGGGACTACAGGCGTCCACCACAATGCCCAGCTATTTTTTTTGTTGTTGCAGTTTGGCCGGGGCCAGTTTTGAACCCACCACCCTTGGTATATGGAGCCGGCACCCTGCCCACTGAGCCACAACCTCAAACTTTTAGGACTCAAATGATCCTCTTGCCTTAGCCTCCCAAGTAATTGAGACTACAGGTGCCCATAACAATGCCTAGCTAGCTCTTCTATTTTAGTAGAGACTGGGTCTCAGTCTTGCTCAGGCTGGTCTGGAATTCCTGAGCTCATGAGGATTACAGCTGTGAGCCACTGTGCTGCTGCCTCATATTGATTTTAATATCCATCCATATTACTGTTTGCATCAACAGTGAATGCCTTTTTATTTCTGAGGAGTATTTCTTTGTGTGGATATACCATGTTTGTTTATACATTCATTTGTTACTGGATGTTTGTGTCTCTTCCACGTTTGGGCAATCATTCACACATAGACATATTTTGTAAACACCCAGGAAGGGATTGATTGTCCTAATCTGATTTGTGTATGTTTGACCTTGTAAGAAACTGTTAGATATTTCAAAAGGTTATACCATTTTGTATTCTTACAAGTATGAGAATTCCAGGTGCTTTATATCCTTACAAACATGTGATATTTTCAGTCTTTAAAACTTTAGCCATGTTCATGGATTCACATATGTAATGGTATCTCATTTACTAACAACTAAAAAGTTGAACATCTTTTCATGTGCTAATTGATAATTCATATATCTTCTTTTCTGAAATATCTATTAAAGCCTTTTGATAAATTCTTTTATTGTGTTGATTATTTTATGAAACTACGTAATACACTTAATAGTCAAGAGAAAAATCTTTTGTTGGAGATATATCTTCTACATTGTGGCTTTCTTTTATGTTCTCTTGATGTTGGCCTTTTTTGGAGATACAGAAATAGATAATCTCCAAAAAAGTAATGTGTATGTATATGTGTATATATATGTATATTCTTCATACTAACATTGGAAAAATTAATTACAATTTGTCTAGGAGATGCTGTGTTTGGATTGAGTTATGCTGGAGTTCTGAAACTATCTACTATCTGAATTTCTGTGTCTCTTGCAATACTTGGAAAATTCTCTGCCATAATGTCTTGGAGCAGAGAATTTGTGCCTTTGGGACCATCTTCTTCTCCTTCAGGTATCCCTATAATTCAGATGTTTGATTTCTTAGAATGATCCCATAACTCTCTCAGGGAATATTCTGTTCTTTTCCTCCATTTTTCTGCCAATTTGAATGCTTGGGATAGTTCAAAAGTCTTGTCTTCTTTATCTGAGATTCTTTCTTCACACTGTTCAATTCTTTTTCTGAAGGTCTCCACTGTATTTTGAAGCTCCTAAGTGCCTTTTTTGATTCCTTAAGCTCTGCTATAGCTTTCCATATCCTTGTGACTTTGTGTCCACATCCTTGGTGACTTTGTCTTTGAATTCATTAATTTCTTGAGACAACTTCTGAACTGTTTTCTGGTTCTCTGTCTCTAGTCCTATCATTTTATTTGCCATCTATATTCTAAATTCTGTTTCTGACATTTCAGCAATTTCTCTGTGGATGGAATTCTCTGTTGTATTTTCTTTGACATCCCTAGGAGATGTTGATCTGCCCTGTTTTTCATGATGCCAGAGTTCTTCACCCGATTCCCCATTATGAGTATTTTCAGCTTCTTCCTCTTTTTCTCTTTTTTAATATGTTAATTATACTTTTTTAGTTGAATTGACAGGTTTTCCCTGATGAGTCCACTCTTTGCAGTTGCAGTGCCACCACTGCACTAACAAAGGCAGAGCAGTGGTCAATCCGCAGCCCCAGACAGTGTCTCCAAGGGGACAAGAATCAGTAGGCATTACTGGCCCAGAGTTCTAATCAAAGTCATTCTGCCAGCACTGGCTCCACCCACCAAATCAAGTTCATGAGGCTGCCCAGCTGCAGCACTGGCCCAGAGTTCAGGGAAGATGCTTATGCACTGGGCACCATCCAGCCAATCAAGTGTTGAGGGCTGCAGCTCTGTAGATAGCCTAGAGCTCAGACAAAATAGTTCAGACACTGGGCACTGCCTGTGCAGTCAAGCACAGGGGGCTGCTGCCCAGCAGGTAGCACAGGTTTCAAGTTCATTTAAGAGCCACTCAGGCACTGGGCACAGCCCACCCACTTGAGCTCAGAGAGCCTCTACTCAGTGGAAAGTGCCAATCCAAAGTTCAGTTCAAAGTCACTTAAACCTGGCTCTGCCCACCCAATTGAGCTCAGAGAGCTCCACCTGGTGGAGGCCAGAGATCCAAAGTTCAGTTCAAGATGCTTAAACCTCAGCCCTGCCTACCCAATTGAGCTCAGAGAGCCCCGCTCAGAGGAGGTCAGAGGTCCAAAGTTCAGCCGAAAGTCACTTACACACCTGCCTGTCCATCCAATCAAGCTCAGAGAGCTGTGCCTGGTGAAGAGGGCAGGTCCAAAGTTCAGTCACAAGTCAAAGTCATTTAAGCGCTGGCCCTGCACACCCAATGGAGCACAGAAGTTGTCCTAAAGGGCAGAAAACAGAGCTCCTGAGAATTCATGAGCAGCTGGAGATGGGTAGTTCACTCTCCCCACAAAAGCTTGGACTGCCATGCTACTATTTCCACACTGTAGCTTAGGGGCCAGCAGACTTCCCAGCTCTACAGGAAATACTCTGAAGACCTACTCTTCATAACAACCATCAGGAGGGTACATCACCAAAGTAAACCTACCCAGAAATGAAAGAACAAAGCCTAGCTTCCACAATGGTGAGAAGCATAAAATTAAACTCCAGACTTCTAAAAAACAAGATGACCAAAACTCTGCCACATCTATCAATTCTCTCAGGTGATGTGAATGGTTTGAACTCTCCTTTAAAGAGGTATAGGCTGGCCGACTGGATACAAAATCTCAGGTCAGGTATTTGGTGTCTACAAGAAACTCACCTTCCCTCAAAAGATATAACAAAATTCAGGGTGAAGGGATGGGCAATGGTAGTCCAGGCAAATGGAAAGCAGAAAAAAGCTGGGGTTACAATCTTATATGCAGATACAATGGGATTCAAACCAACAAAAATAATGAAAAACAAAGATGAACACTTCATACTGGTCAAGGGAAACACACAATATGAAGAGATTTCAATAGTTAATATCTATGCTTCCCATTTGAATGCTCCTCGATATATAAAACAAACTCTAACTGATCTGAATGATATGATATCTTCCTACACTATAGTAGTCAGAGATTTTAACACCCCACTGGCAGTACTGGACAGATCCTCCAAGCAGAAACTAAACAAATAAATAAAGGACTTAAATAAGATCCTAGAGTAAATGAACTTAACATACATTTATAGAACACTTTATTCTAACAAAATTGAATATACATTCTTCTCATCAGCCCGCAGATCATCCTCCAAAATTGATCAGATCTTAGATCACAAGGCTAACCTCAGCAACTTCAAAGGAATAGAAATTATCCCCTATATCTTCTCAGACCATCATGGAATAAAAGTTGAACTCAACAATAACAAAAATCTTCATACTCAAATAAAATCATGGAAACTAAATAACCTTATGCTGAATGATAGCTGGGTCATAGATGAAATCAAGAAAGAGATCATTAAATTTCTGGAACAAAATGATAATGAAGATACCAACTATCAAAACCTGTGGGATACTGCAAAGGCAGTTCTTAGAGGGAAATTTATAGCATTAATAGATGCCTTCATCAAGAAAACAGAAAGAGAGCAAGTCAGCAACCTAATGGGCCATCTCAAGCAACTGGAAAAGTAAAAACAATCCAACCCAAACCCAGCAGAAGAAATGAAATAACCAAAATTAGAGCAGAGCTAAATGAAACTGAAAACAAAAGAATTATTCAGAAGATCAGCAAAACAAAAAGTTGGTACTTTGACAAGATTAATAAAATTGATAAACCTTTGGCCAGACTAACCAGAAACAGAAAAACAAGATCTCTAATAACTACAATCAGAAATGATAAAGGGGAAATAACAACATGTGTCACAGAAATACAAAAGATTCTCAACAATTATTATAACAAACTCTATTCCCATAAATATGAAAACGTAGAGGAAGCACAATACCTTCCAAACCTCAGCCAGAAATATTTAGAAACCTTGAATAAACCAACAACAAGTACTGAAATAGATCAATTATACAAAGTCTCCCCAAAAAGAAAAGCCCTGGACCAGATGGTTTCATACCAGAATTTTGTCAAAACTTCAAAGAGGATCTAGTTCCCATAATGCATAAACTTTTCCAAAATATAGAGAAAGAAGGAATCCTCCCCCAACACATTCTATGAAGCAAATATCACCCTGATCCCCAAAACAGGAAAGGACCCAACAAAAAAAGAAAACTGTAAACCAATGTCATTAATGAATATCAATGCAAAAATATTCAACAAGATATTGCCAAACAGAATACAATAACACATTAAAAAGGTTATACACCATGATCAAGTGGGTTTTACCCCAGAGATACAGGGTTGGTTCAACATACACAAATTATAAATATAATACACCACATAAATAGAATCACAAACAAAAACCATATGATTCTTTCAATTGCTGTAGAAAAGGCTTTTGACAATATCCAGCATCCTTTCATGATAAAAACACTCAAGAAAACAGGCTCAGAAGGAACATTCCTTAAGCTGATAGAGGCTATCTACATCAAAACCACACCCCATATCATATTGAATTGAGTAAAATTGAAAGCATTCCCACTCAAGAACCAGACAAGGATTCCCACTGTCTCCACTGCTATTTAACATAGTATTGGAAGTCCTAGCCATTGCAATCAGGCAAAAGAAGGAGATCAAAGGAATCCAAATGGGGGCAGAGGAGATCAAACTCTCCCTCTTCACAGATGACATGATCTTATACCTGGAAAACCCCAGGAAGTCAACTACAAAGCTCTTAGAAGTGATTAAAGAATATAGCAGCATCTCAGATTACAAAATCAATACCCACAAATCAGTAACCTTTGTATATGCCAACAATTGTCAAGCCAAGAACAAAATCAAAGACTCTATCCCTTTTACAATAGCACCAAAGAAGATGAAATACCCGGGAATATATCTAACAAAAGAAGTGAAGGGTCTCTACAAAGAGAAATATGAAACTTTGAGAAAGGAAATAGCAGAAGATGTCAACAAATGGAAGAACATACCATGTTCATGGCTGGGAAGAATCAACATCATTAAAATGTCCATACTACCCAAAGCAATCTATAGATTTAATATAGTCCCCATTAAAGCACCAATGTCATTCTTTAAAGATCTTGAAAAAATGGTACTTTGATTCATATGGAACCAGAAAAAACCTCGAATAGCAAATAAAGTTATTAGAAATAAAAACAATCCTGGAGGCATCCCATGGCCAGACTTCAGGTCATATTTCAAGGCTATAGTGATCAAAACAGCAGGGGACTGGCACAGAAATAGAGACATAGATCCATGGAAGTAGGATAGAGAATCTAGAGATGATCCCAGCTGCATATCGTCATTTAATTGTTGATAAACCTAACAAAAACATGCAATGGGGAAAAGAATCCTTATTTAACAAATGGTGCTGGGAAACTGGTCATCCACATGCAGAAGACTGAAACTGGATCCATATCTTTCACCTTCGACAAAAATTGATTCTTGTTGGATAAAAGATTTAAATTTAAGACATGAAACAATAAAAATGCTAGAAGAGAGTGTGGGGAAAACACTTGAAGATATTAGCCTGGGGAAAAACTTTATGAGAACCACTCCCCCTAGTAATTGCAGCAATACGAACAATAAATAACTGGAACTTGATCTAGCTAAAAAGCTTCTGCACAGCTAAAAGTACCACAAACAAAGCAAACAGCCCTCAGAATGGGAGAATATTTTTGCATGTGATGAATCTGACAAAGGCTTGATAACTAGAATCTACAGAGAACTCAAATTAAACAAGAAAAGTGCAACTAGCCCTCTCTATAAGTGGGCAAGTGATTTGAACATAAATTTCTCTGAGGATGACAGATGAATGGCCAACAAACACACGGTAAAATGCTTATTGTCTTTAATCATAAGAGAAACGCAAATCAAACCCACTCTAAGATATCACCTAACCCCAGCAAGATTAGTCCACGTCACAAAGTCACAAGGCACACAGCACCAAGGCTCTAGACACCATCAGGAGGACAGAAAGGAACAATCTCTTGGTGTGCACCTAGGTCCCTGGGAACCTTTGTCTATGTCTAAATGGGGCATTCAAGTAGTAGCTTCTTTGGGGACATATCCTAGACACACATCCCAGGTATCTGCAGCATCCTACATAATACAAATCCCTGTGCTTGGACATTGTGGGAGGTTGAGGGGCAGGCACATGGAGGGACCATGATCCTTCCACTTGGAACTCAACTTGCAAAGTAAAGGGCTTCCACTGGATTCAGTTTCCTTGGACTTTGGCAGTTGGATTTAGCATTTCAGAATTGAAGTGTGCCTATTTGGAGGCACCCCAGACATGGGATCACCTTGGATTTGCCAGTTCTGCCCAGCCCTGGAGGAGTGGCTGTTGACATTAAGCAACTCGGTTGGTGTCACCTCAGTTGGCCTCCCCAGTAGAAACCCCCAAAGTGTCCTGACCACAGAGAAATGTATTCCTCATCCTCCCCTCAGACTGCCCTAGCCTTTCCTGTATTGGTCTAGTGTTGTGTGGGTGGTTGAGGTGAGTGTGGTGGGAGAAGGAAGAGGAATGCTAGCCAGGAGGAATGCAGTGGAGGAGGGGGTGGGCTGCAGGAAGTAAGGAGAGTTGAAGGGAGCTGGGGAAATGGGTGAGGAGGGAGACAGCAAGGAAGACAGGGAGCAGGAGAGAGGCATCAGGAATAGACTGGGAGGAGAGGAGGAGGAGAGTGCAGTGAAAATCCCTATCTATTCCAAACCCCGTACTGAAGCTCATCAGTCCCCCTTGGACAAAGGTAAGAGGATAATTGCAAAGAAAAATAAAGGAACACATTTTGGGAAGGAGGCAGAAATCTTACATCAGTCCAGAACACTAGGAATCCAGGCAGGGCAGGCGGATTTGGTGGAGCCTCAAAATGCTCTTTCCTATGTGTAATCCCAAGAGAGACTTACTCTCATTTTCCGAGATACAGACCTAAAGAGACAGACAGACAGAAAGGAAGTCAGGGCGACTCCTCCCGTGCAGGTTGATGGTACCTGGGCCTCCCGACGAGAAGAGATACTGAAGGAAAATCTCCAGAAAGACGGAGCCTGAGGTAGGACTCGCCCGGCTCCAGTCAGCTGACGCGCGCCCCCTGGTGGTTGTGTGGTGGAAGGGTGAGCGCTCTGGCCTCTGAATCCAGAGATCCGAGCCGCGTCGCGTGGGACCTTAGCGTTTAGAGCACACGTTTACTCTGGGGCCCGAAGTGATTCGAAGGGAAAATCGATCCTCAAACACAGAGTAAAAGAGTGAGTGGGACGTGTTTTCCACTTCCTGGTTTCTCCCCGTCCTGGTTCTGGGAGAGGAAGGTTTCGGTCGGGGGAGGAGGGGAAGCTCCTCAGGGACCTGGCTGCCCCGGGTCCGCGTGTCCCTCCGCGCTTTGCGTCGCGACCCCCCAGTCTCCCTCGCCCCCTCCTCCGGATTCGGGGACTACACAGGAATTGCTGCCCCATGGAGTCGGTCGGCCAGCCCGGGAACTCCTGGTCCGCGGGGAGCCGCGTGGCCCTGTGCAATCGGTGGCCCGGGCCCGGCCACCCAGGGGCACAGCCACCCTGCAGGTCCTCCGACCCCCGGACAGGTGGGACCCTCGGGCCTCGGAGAGAAGCGTCTGCTCCCCTCGCAGGGGCCGCCCGGAATCCCAGACCCCGAGGTTACTGTCCCCCGCGCCGTCGCCGTGTCTCTGCACCGAAGATGACCTGTCTGGAAGACTGTCCTGCGGAGTCCCTAGTCTCGCCCCTGCTGGCAGGTTCTGCCCTCACCAGCCAGTGTCCGGGGACCGCGCCGGGACGCCGCTAGTGCACCACATCCTGACTCTCTGACCGGGAGATCGCCCGTCAGTCCTCACACAGCTGGTGTGTGGGGACCAGGGCCGGCTCCTGAGCGCTGAGGGGAGAGGAGCGGAGCGGTCCGCGGGGCTCCCTCTGCGCCCCCGGACCCCCTGCCCCCTGCCCGACCCGGCTGCCAGAAGACATCTTAGGACGGACCCATGGGGACGCTTCCTCTTTTTTTAGTGTTTTTCTTATAACCTTTATTTCATTTATATATATATATTTATTTTTCCTTTATTAAATCATAACTGTGTACACTGATGCACTTATGGGGTACAATGTACTGAATTGATATACAGTGTGGAATGCTTACATAACCAACACCTTGCTTACTTATTTGTTGTGGCAAGACATTTATACGCCATTCTTACTAGTTTTGAAATGTACCATTGCATTCCTCTTCCTCTTCTAATGAACAGGGAAAGCTGGTCCAGGGTTCTGAAGGACCTTCAGGAAATGGTCGCTGCCAAATCTCGTTTTGAAACTCAGCGGATAAAAGGACTAAAACACAAGTGCGTTTTGAGGGCTGACTCTGGACAATCTGAAAAGAAGGGGCTCAAGGGAAGGTAGTAAGGAGGAGGGGGAGAGGAGAGGAGCAAGAAGAAAGGGTGAGGAGGGCCAGGAGCCAGGGGTCACCTGGGCAGCTCAGTTGCGGCCTCCTGGGCCTGGCTGCTCACAGGGGATGGAGTCCCTTCCTTGAGTCCTGAGGTCCGGGCTCTACTGGAAAGCCCCACCAGGGATGAGGAGCCTCTGGTCCTCCAGATCCCCAAGTGTAGCCCCTCAACTGAATCCAAACTTCACAGAACAAATCCCTTCTTGTCTGGCTTCGTTCTTGCAAAGTTGCAAAGGTTCTCTTCACAGTTTGGCGAATGGACTGGGAGTAAATAGCTTCACAGCTGAACTAGCTGTGCACTTCCAGGGCAGGGAGTCTGGGGCTCTGGCCAGGAGGTGAGCAAGGGGACTGTTGGGTTACCCAGCAGGCTTCTGCACAGCCATACAGACCCTCCTCTTCAACCCTCCACTTTCCAAATCAGGTCTTCCACCTTCTCTCCCTCAGGACTCTTTTCTGGAGCAGCTCTTTCCAGGAACTGCATGTGTACAGCACAGAGTTTTCAGTCCTCTTACCTGGCCAATCATCTTCAGCTGCCAATGGCCAGGGTAGCCTCACTCCCTATTAAGACGCAAGCTTAGGAATTCACTCTCCCTCAAGGAGAAAATGACCCCTTCCTTTCTTTTCCTACCAGAACTGCCCCAGCTCAGGCCCTGGTGACCTAGACAGTCCTCTCACCAGTCTTGCCAAGTTGGGAAGGGCAGATTCTCATTAGCCCTCAGCCCTTTTGAGCCCCCAACTGGTGTGTGTGGCTCCAGCCTCTACAAGTGTAACCATGGCCCACGCCTCTCAAAACTCTTTTCCCTTCACCCTAAGTCTGCCCTTTCCTACATATTCCCATCACAGAACTGACAGGTTTTCTCCTTGTCCTTGTTTTGTCTATATTTTGCCCACACTTTGCCCCAGCATTTGCTTCTTTCTTTCTTGAAACTGTCCCTCCCTCTTTGGACAATGTCTTCTTGGTACTGTTCATGAAGATGCCCCACCCTCCTCTGCTCCAGGAGAGGATACCTAACCTCAGCTGGGAGGATTAGTTCTAATATTTTACCTGGAATAGGAAAAGGAAGGGGAGGAGTGACCAAAGATTAAATAAATCTTTGACATTTAACTACATGAGAAAGAGTCCCTGAAGGTACTGACTGGTCTTTTGTTCCTTCTATGTATATCCAATTTGACTGAACTCTGAATAAAATTGACATAGTTATAATAATATAGTAATTGAAAACATTAAACTACAATACAAATACAGTTATTAGGAGGGCAGGGGAGTGAGAGGCATGTTTGAATGTAGTGGTGATGATGTACAAGTATTTGAAAGAGAAAATGACTAAACTAAAAAACAAAAAAGTAAGAGTTCCAGTCTCACAATCGGTTAGTGCATGGTACTGATAAGAAAATTAAAAAGTAATAAAGTTCATTTAGAGATAGGAAGATAAATAAATAATTGACTATGTATGATGAAATCTGTAGGAATACATCAGGGGACTGCTGTTTTTCTAAACAAATATGCAAATATATATATAACTTTGACAAAATATCCTAAATAAAATATATATATTTCAAACTCATTACCCATATTTTGAATATAAGTTTATAGTCTTATTATTCACTCTTTTCATTTAAAGCTTTGAGATACATAGAACGTCTTCCCACTGTGAAATTATAGAAATGTTTGGCAAAAGTAAGTTGAAAGGAAATGGTAGGCAAGTACCATCCAGTTTTGGTATAAAGATGGAGAAAAGAATATTCTCATACAATGCTAAGAATATTACTTGCTATATCTTCTTTTCAGGGCAATTTAAGCAGAAATTAGTAAAACCAGAAATATGCAAACACTTTGGTATAGCAATTTCATTTCCAGATATCTACAAAAAATAGACAATTGATGTATGACAGGTATAATATGTCTGGTCCTTACAGTAGTACACATATTTGTAATAATACACATTGGAACAATTTCATGACTATCAGAGAAAGTTTGAATAATGAATTATTAATATCAAAAAGGCTATTTAAGAAAACAAAACCTAATGGAAATGCTGGTGGCAACGGCACTGATAAGACCTAATTTATATTGAGCAATTACTCTATGATAGTCATTCGGCTCCATGCTTTACCTACACATCTCACTTAAACATTGGGCAACCTAAGCACTCACATTTATTCTGCTTTACATGTAGAAATGAAGGCATAGAAAATGAAAAATTTTTTTGACTTCCAATCATGGAAGATTAAGTTTCTTACCCAGAGCGTATGGCTTCATCACAGATAAAATTCAGGTTCTCTTGTTCTCCATTTTAGGGATTTCTGGTATTTCAAAAACGTAAAGCTGAAAACAAAACAAAACACAAAGCCCAACCTCAGGACAGCACTATCCCATGTCATTCTTGATATTGGTGTCTTCTTTCCTTTTTCCATAATCAGCATGGTTAGAGGTTTATAAATTTTATTGACATCAAAGAATACGTTTTTAAATTTATTATAGGAATTAGAGAAGAGTTGGCGATGGGGAGACTTGCAAGGGAGAGTTGGAAGGTCAGAAGAGTCACCAAGAAGGTAATTACGAAAGCAAACATGGCCAGTTGCTAAAGTGTGACTACAGAGAAGGAGCTGGTGAACTTATGTAGGAAGCTATTACTTTTGTGGGTCTGAAGCCAAACATCCCGTGGTAGGCTAGGGCCACTGTCAGCAGGACTAGCAGTCAGGAAGAAGAGCCAGACACAGAAGGGAAGAGGGTAAGGAAAAGCTGAAACTCAGCAGCATCTCTTCTTGGGCGCATCACCACACCTAACCACAACAATCCTAACAGAGTAACATATTCCAAAGCTCACACAAATTTCTCTTTTGTCTAATTTCTCTTTGGGCTAACTCAATCTCAGAACGGTACAGAGAAGGAGATCTGGGGGACTTAGTTTTAACAAAATCAGTTGGATACAGCACAAAACACACTATCGACAAAATAGATTTCAAGTTAAGAAATATTACCAGAGCTAATGAGGGATATTTCATAATAATAAAGGGGTCAAGTCTTCAACAATACACCAAATTTCTAAATGTGTATGTACCTGATACAAAAGCTTCAAAAGATATGAAGAAAAAAATGGATAGAAATAAAATCCACAATCATAATCAGAGTTTTAAACATTCATTCTTTTGTAATTGATAATAGGTAGACACAAAGGAAAAAAAATCTATAAGGCTAAAGAAGACTTGAAACACAGAGAGACTTACAGAACATTACACCCAACAACTAAAGAATATATATACGGTATATTCTTTTCAAGGTTACATGGAATATTCACTAAGATAGACTATAAGGTATGTCATAAAATGAGCCTCAAAAATATCTTACGGATTTTAATCAGACTATGTTCTTTGACCACAACAGAATTAAATTAAAGGCTGAACAATGGCTCACATCTGTAAACCTAGTGCTTTGGGAGACCACTTTAGGAAGATCTCTTGAGTCCAAGAATTAGAGGATGCAGGCAGCTATGACAGTGACACTACACTTCAGCCTAGGCTACAAGTGAAGCCCTGTTTCTAAATTAATTAATTAATCAATTAAATCCAACAATTTTTAAATATGAAAAATATCCGAATATTTTGAAATTAAGCAACATTTTTTTTTTTTTTTTTTTGAGATAGAGCCTCAAGCTGTCGCCCTGGGTTGAATGCTGTGGCATCACAGCTCACAGCAACCTCCAATTCCTGGGCTCAAGCGAGTCTCCTGCCTCCACCTCCCAAGTAGCTG
>CAUYRH010045068.1:0-18827 GCA_963574655.1 Perodicticus potto
CCCAGTCCATCTGAGGCACAGCAAGTTGCATAACATCATTACCACTTTGTAGGGTCTGCCGTCCTCCAGCCAACACTCCACTAGGCAACATCCCTGTGGGAGTCAGGCCCTTGAGTGTCAGCACACTTTCACTCTCCTCCCTATAGCAGAAAGATAAAACAAACATTAGACACTTCCAACAGGCACTTAGTTGAGAACCTATGGCCATATGCTATGTAATTTGTGACATTCATTGTTTACCATATTTTCCTCAACTTCAAGACATACATCTTTGTATATTCTACATGTGGAATATGATGATGTGTTTTACAACTGAGGCATATATCATTTTTCCTGAAAAGCTTTGTTAAATATGTGAGATTTATCATCAATGGGTAAAATACAATTGAGAAAACATGGTATTTCATATGCTATAAAATTCAAATGTCTGATATAATTAGTCTTGCAAACACAATTTCAAGGACTGGACTATTCATTTGTACCCTTAAGCCTCGTCTTCCTGAATTAATCCCAGGAAGGCAATTTGTGGCTCCAGCCCAAGAGAGTTCTAGGTAGAAGAGCAAGTTCATCAGGAATACTAAATAGTGTCCCCCTTCTCCTTATCCTTCTCTAATTTTCAAGGTGTAAACTTAATATTTTCATCATATAAGGACAAGACATACCACAGGTAAGCAACAATAATCGCCGGGTCAAAAACCTTAGTTTCAAAGGGACTTGTGTTCCCTTCTTCAGTACATAAATGAGTAATTAACTTCTTCATAAGAAGAATGATGATGTTACTTTTAGATGTCAAGCAGGATAACGCTTACACAACGAAAGTAATTTCAGCAAAATAAGTAATCAAGAAAATAGGTGCACTCTGGGCTCTTGCTGCTGCCCATTGTCTGCTGTGGTGGTGCTTCTTGTAGAGCACGTACGCCCAGGCTGGGTAAAGCCACCAGACAATTAGCAGAGCCATGACTGAAGCCACAGGAGCCCAAGGGGATGGTTGGCAAGGCAGACATTTAGAGACAAGTTGCTCTTTGGCCTATGAGTAACTTCTAACCACAGACAAGGATTATCACTCTGAGAAAGGGAGCAGAGCTGCAGGGGTGATAGTGCATTATTAAACTGCTCTGAAATTCAGAGCCCAAAGAGCAATGGGCTGTAGAGAGACTGGCAGAAGTGGGACTATGGCCAGGCTGCTAGTAAGCCCATTAATGGCTTAGGAATTGGAGGATGGAAAACAGAGTAAGATGGTCTCTTTTCCAGAGATGGATGATTAAATGGCCTCAGGATAGATCCCCCAACAATAGGGTACTTCTAGCTCCTGGCAAAATTAAGAGAGACTGGGTTCTGCAGAATTCCATGACCTGTGTTTGAAACTGAAGGGCAGAGGTGGGGCAAACTCCTAGAGCTATTCTTCAGCCAGGAGGAACCAGTTAAAACCCCTCTGGGAGGAAAAGCTTTTGTATCAGCCAATATGGAGCCGAGGAATGGGGTATTTTTCAGCTTGCATGTTGCTGCCACAGGGAAGTGGATGCCAAGCAACTGGGTGAGCATGGAGGCTCTCTCCTCAGTTGAGCGTTGAGATAAACAAATCCCAGCATGGGACAAGACCTTAATGGCAGCCCTGTGGAGACCTTGAAGAAGGCCACAACCATATTCCTAACCTACAGAAACCGTGAAGTAATAAATGCCTATTGTTTGGGGTAATTTGTTACACAGCATTAGAAACTAATACATATTCTTCCAGTTCTTTTTTGGTTAAACGTATGTGTTGATATTACAGCTGAAGTTCATCCACTATAACTACTATGTGGTTTCCTGTTGTAAGACCTGCCCCTTATCTGAGGAGATACCTTTCATGACCCCCAGTGGATGCCTGAAATTCTGACAGTATCAAATCCTATGTATACTACGTTTTTTCCTATATTTACTTTCATATAATAAAGTTTAATTTACAAAAGAGTACATTAATTCTTGGCCTTTTGGCTAAGATCACGTGTATGAATTAGGCACAGTAAGAAATTAACAACAATAACTAATAGTAGAACAGTTATAACACATTGTAATAAAACTTCTGTGAATGTCATTCTTAAAAATATATATATAGGCTGGCACGGTGGCTCATGCATGCGGCGGGACTGCGTGAGCTTCATGGGTTCGAGTTCAGCCTAAGCCAGAGCAAGACTTCATCTCTAAAAATAGCCTGACGTCGTGGTGGGCACCTGTAGTCCCAGCTACTTGGGAGGCTGAGGCAAAAGAATCACTTAAGCCCAAGAATTTGAAGTTGCTGTGAGCTGTGATGCCACAGCACTCAACCCAGGGTGACAAAGTAAGACTGTCCCCCTCCCCCAAAAAAGTATATATATACATACATATATCATTACCTGAGAACAGAGAAGACTCTTGCCATCTTGCCAATTGCTCGAATTTTGTTTCTTATGATTTCTTTCCGGGCTGCAGCTGAACCTACTTTCAATGGAATAAATAGAAAGAAAGGCTCAAGTTTAGGGCACTCACACTTGCATTATTCTATTAGCCTGTTCTATGCTCATCTAAACCAATCCCAAGCTAACATGAAAGAGACCAGATGAACTCATGCCAAAAAATTTCTCACTCCCTTAATATTTAGCTCAACATTGGTCTAGTACTGGAGTCTGATACAGATACAAATAAAAAGTAATCCAAAAACTTTATGACTTCACACTACAGATGACTCAGTGAAAGACCAATGGGAAAAAAGTTTGAGCCCAACTTACATTACAAACTAGAAAACAAAAACTGACAGTAATCCTACACTCTGTTTAATGTTCGTGAGAGTCTATGACATGCAGAGTAACAGTAAGAATTTGTGATAGCTCTGTAGTCTCCTATTTAGATATCATGATAGAATTCAACATGCAGGCTGAAAATATCCCATCATACTACAATAGAATAAGCTTCCTAGCTCTAAATTGGTCTAAAAATAATTGCATGTGGGACTACTATACAGGTAATCCTGGACTAAGGACCATAACAGCATTTCAACAACAATGCATATTTCAACCTAATGGAACAGGTGCTAAGGTCATAAAAATATATCCAAGCTCTGACATCTCTACCTGAGTATGATACATGCCATGAGAAAAATATGACTAACAGATTACTCCTGCTTCATCTCTAAACAGTTAGCTGTGCTACCACTGATACAAAATAGAATAAACTAAAATAACTGGATCCTTGGCTGAAGAAAGACTCAAAGGTTTTATCTTCCTTCCCTTGGCCTCCAGAAAGAACAACAATAATCTCAATCCTGTTATCTCATATATAGCAACTAGAGTCACTCTAGACCCAAGAGTGCGCTTTCTTAGAGCTGTGCTTCAACATGATGAAAACACATATGGAAGCACCATGGTTGGGGAGAAGGTTAAGGGAAAGCTAAAGACACTAGATAAAAAGGGGCCTTAGGTATACAGAGGTCTGAACAATCAATAAGTCTTCCAGGCTAGAAGATCTCATTTAAAATTCTAGCAGCCCACAAAATACACATATTTAAAAACTAAGATGAAGACTGGACCTGACTGCAAAGAAACAGAAAAAGAAATCCAATTTTAAAGATAAAAATAAGAGATATATTTTAGGGAAAACAGGCTCCATGACCATTTTTATGAACTTCTAAAAGGTAGTATGAGCATTGAAGCTACAGCTTTTACAAATCCAAAACAGTGCGGGTACCATAATACTGTGACACTAAACAGATGTTTTTAAGGTGCAAAAAAAAAAATTACTAACAATCTAAACATAATAGAATATTAGAATTTGAAGAGATATTAAGGATATTGCAAAGTCTAATCTCATCATTTTATAGACAAAGAAACTGAGTTTATTAAGTGACCTGTCCAAGGACACAAGTCTGATTCTCTTCTAATGAATTAATATATTTTATTAATATTAGTATAGATATTTTATTTTACAATTGACAGAATTTTTTAAATAGCTAGACTGGGAGTGAGCTGTAGGGTAGCATTTAGGGAGGATGGCTATAATGAGATACATCTATATTTTTGGTCTTAAATTATATATCTGTAAAACCAAATAATATGTAAACTATACTGATTTCAAATGAAAAAAAATCACAGAAATATAAAAACACTGTACAAATCAGGATTTTAAATCAGTCTACAAACACATCATGCATCATATTAAAGTAAATGTCCACAGTAAAATTTCTTTGGGAAATAAGACAGACAATCAAACACCCCTAATCATGCAAGGAAAAGTACAAAACGTTACAAATAAGCAAAAGAATGAAATTTTAAAACAAAAGGAATGAAAAAGAGGGAAAAATATTTCCATGCACAGAAAGACAGATATCTTGGAATATGACTTCTAAAAACACCATATACCAACTCAGAAAAAACTTAAACTAAATTTGTACAAGGCCCAAGAGGACTCTGCATAAACACTCATCAATGAATGTGCTAACTTACATGGACATGAGGATAACTTATGAAGTCATATTTCAAAACAATGTTACTCTGTCTGGTCTGTACCTTTTTTATTGCCATATATGAGCCGTTCTTCAGATGGAGAGTCCAGAAAAAAGGAAGTGAATGATGGAGAAAAGGTGGTTGAGACAAATAAAAAGATAGAGATTTAACTTGGCAGTGGTACTGAAGAATGAATGTAGAAGGAAAGGGAGAAAAATGAAGGCTCTCGTACTTGAAAATTTGAAAAAGGTAGTACCATAGAATCTGGTGAATAAAAGAGGGACGCTAATGGGTGTGTAGAGCTCTAAAGTAAAGATTTCTTAAAAGGTAAATGTTTAGAAGAAATTATGGACAGAATGACTATAATATTTGATGAAAGTAGACATAATTAGGGACAGAAAAAACATGAAAACACATAAGACTGATAAAAGACTGTGCTAACAACAATTAAACATTTATATTCATACCCCTAAGGAAATGTGTCACCCATGAAAGTATGTTAAGTGAAAAGTAATGACATAAATGAGGTACAAACTCATGTGGTTCTTCAAGGACACCAAAATCTGCAAAATCTGTAGTATACAGAGAAATGTAGGTAACTTTATGAACTACCTCAATGGAAAACCTTACCCACTTCCAATACAGGAAAAGTTAAGCCTCCCATAATCCATAACGAGCACACAATTTTCTGAATCTGAATTACAGAACTTTTGCATATACTCAGGAGCAACAGTATGAGCTTTCTCTTCTAAATTCAATCTGGGAGTTTGGGGTACATGTTCTTGCAAAAATTGCAAAAGATTTCAAAGAAACAGTTCTAAAAGTAGAGTCTGGGGTGGTTTCATTTCAGCTTTCCCTATCTATCCTTCTAATGCTGAAATACATGATTCCAGTATGGGAAATCTAAGTTATTTTAGTAAAATTTTAACACATATGGATTAGGTATTCCCTTCACCAAACTGAAGACGAAAAAGATAAATATCTGGAAAAAATAGTAAGCATTCTAAATATCACAAACATCAGTGTTTACAAATTTTCTTTTGTGATTAAGTAACACTTCAAAAAGGGATACTACATGCATTTATACATTTAGTGTTTATGCATACTTTCTCCTAAAAACAAAAAATTTTCTTTTGTGATTAAGTAACACTTCAAAAAGGGATGCTATATGCATTTATACATTTAGTGTTTATGCATACTTTGTCCTATACATTAACAATATAAATATAGTGCCAAAGACTCATTACTTAACAATAAAGAGTCTTATTTCTTTACTTAGCATCAGTCTTGAATATACAAAAACTACTCTCTTTACTACCTGCCACTGAGAAATCTCTAATCCTGCTTTTTTTCTCTTTCCCCACAGAAAAGCTAAAAGCTTGTTTTGCCTCCCCAGTAATCTCCATCACACCAAGTTTTCTTTCTAAAGTCAGATTTCTCCCCAAACCCAGTCCATAGGATGATTCCACTGCTGTGTAGGAAAAGAAGGAGAGAACAGAAAGCATTCCATCACAGTGAAAGAAAAGGAGAAAAGATAGATGGAGTTGGGGGAAGAAATCAGGAAGTACAAATAAGGAAGGGAAATAAACCTAGTTCTAGTAGCTCTTTCTCTACCCCATCCTGAACCTTAGTATCTATCCTAATCTCCTCTCCTCCTCCATTCTTTCAATATCTCTCTATCCCAAACCATTCCCATTTCTCCATGCAAACTTCCAGACATTTTCCTGAAACTTTTTTAGAGTCCTTGCTCCTAAAAGCTGGTAGTGGAAGAATGAAAACATGAAGAGTAATTGCACCTGGCATGTTACCAGTAAAGGGAGACCTATTTCTAGTATTCAATGCTGGAAATCAGGGCATTTCCCCATAGAAACATTATCATAAATGGTACTTAACACTTTCAAACTTACTTGAGTGGAAAAGAATTCACATCCTCTCTATTGTCTCAATTAATGGATAAGATAATCCTAGGAAATTACATGACCTTTCCAAGATTACCCAGCTAGTGAATGGTAATGACAAGACATCTAAACCACTGATCCTTTACATTAAACTACACTGCCTCCTTAATGATCAAATTTAATCCATCCTTAGAATGCAAGAATAATACAAGTGGATAAATTAAAATATTGACAGAAAAAATATCAATAAAATACACAAAATCTTCTCATTGGAAGAAACATAATAAAATTGGATATTGATTTCTGGTTGAATACCAAAAAATATTGGAAGGGTCTTATCTTCATATAAATGATAGGCATCCAAATCCAAGTACTCTAATTAGACGGACAAGGAAACTTTTTCCTTTTTATTCCAATAAGAGAACTAAAGCATTACCTACCACCATTCCTATTTAACACACTATTGGCAATATTGATAATAATTTTTGAAGAATAAAAAGAAAGGTAAAAGTACATAAAAATATCAGTCTTATGTAAATAACACATTTTTTTAAATTATGGAAAACAAATCAAAAATTACCATAGAAAATAATTCTGCTGATCCAAGTTGTTAGCCATAAGATAAACTCATAAATATATAATATATTCCTTTATACAGCTAGAAAATATGTTTTTTTTTGTTTGTTTGTTTTTTTGTTTTTGGGTTTTGTTTTTTTTTTGAGACAGAGCCTCAAGCTGTCACCCTGGGTAGAGTGCCGTGGCATCACAGCTCACAGCAACCTCCAAATCCTGGGCTCAAGCGAGTCTCCTGCCTCCACCTCCCAAGTAGCTGGGACTACAGGCGCCCGCCACAACGCCTGGCCATTTTTTGGTTGCAGCCGTCATTGTTGTTTGGCGGGCCCGGGCTGGATTCGAACCTGCCAGCTCAGGTGTATGTGGCTGGTGCTTTAGCCCATTGAGCCACAGGCACCGAGCCAAGCTAGAAAATACGTTAACAGAGAAAGTAGTTGTAATAGTAATATGAATATAAAATACTAAAGTATAAACTTGAGATTTTTTTCAAAGAAAAACTATATAATTGTAAATGGAGTAATTATATATATACACATACACAGACACATACACATATATACATGCATATACATATATATATATATATATATATATATGTATGTATGTATGTAATTTTTTTTTTTCTGAGACAGAGTCTCACTCTGCGGCCCAGGCTACAGTGCAGCATTATCAGTTTAGCTCACAGCAAACTCAAATTCCTTGGCTCAAGAAATCCTCCTGCCTCAGCCTCCTGAGTAGCTTGGACTACAGGCATCTGCCACAATACCCAGCTAATTTTTCTATTTTTAATAGAGACGTAGTCTTGCTCTTGTTCAGGGTGGTCTCAATCACCTTAGCTGAAACAATCCTCCTGCCTTGACCTCCCAGAGTGTTTAGGATTACAGGCATGAGCCACCAGACCCGGCCCATAAATAAAGAAGTTATACTGGGCGGACATAAAGTTCATGTGCAATTTAAAATATTAAATTTATGTATTAAATTTATATATTTTATTTACAAATTTTATGTCCGCCTGGTATGTTAACTGTGTTAAAAGGAGTAATTATAGTAAACTAATTATACACAAGAGATCTTGGTCTTAGTTTGAAAAATTAAATATAATTTTAAAAAAACTCCCTAGATTCAAAACGAAACAAAAAAATCCCTAGATTCAGATATAGAGTTAATACTAGTTAAAACTCTTACCAATTATGTCACAGAATTTAACAAATTAACAAAAAACTCTACCTATAGGGTGGCACCTGTGGCTCAAAGGAGTAGGGCACCAGCCCCATATGCTGATGGTGGCAGATTCAAACCCAGCCCTGGCCAAAAACTGCAAAAAACCCCCAAAAAAACAAAAAAAAAATTCTACCTATAAAAGTTAGTAGGCTATGTGCCATAAATTATTTAAGTCATTATCTCAATTATTCATTATCTCAATAACTACAACATTATTAAGTAAGTATTATCCTCCTTTTGAAGATAAGGGAAATTAAGACTCAGACAGGTTAAGTAACTTGCCTAAAACCACACAGCCATTATAAGGATCTAGAATCTCAGCCCATGTCTGTTTTTATAACAAATAATAATAGTAGAACAGGGAAACAAAGTATCTACTTTAAACTACTTAAAATGTTTATGGAAAAGACATACATATAAAATATGTTAAAAATAAAAACTTCCAGTCTGGCATGGTGGCTCACACCTGTAACCTTAGCACTTTGGGAGGTCGAGGCAGGTGGACTGTCTGAGCTCAGGAGTTTGAGACCAGCCTGAGCAAAAGTGATACCTCATCTCAACTAAAAATAGAAAAACTAGCCAGGCATTGTGGCAGGCACCTACAGCTACTAGGTAGACTGAGGCATGAGGATTGCTTGAGCCTAGGAGTCTGAGGTTGCTGTGAGCTATGACACTATAGCACTCTACCCCAGGCAACTGAGTGAGACTCTGTCTCAACAAAACAAAAAACAAAAAACTTCCACACAAACATCAAAAGGAGAATTAAAATAAGAAAAATATTACTCATTAAAGTTTATTCTCTAAACCCCCAAATAACTGATATAAATATACTTCAGTTATTAACAAAAGTAGAAGAGTTAAAGCACATCTTGTTTATCAACAACAGATGGCAACACCAGCACTTATACACAATTACTGTGTACTTTCAGCAATTGGGCTTACAATTAAGAAGAGAAATTTTAATATAATTCTTACTCAGAGTTTACTTGATAAGTAATCAGTTGAGATGGATAAGTTTACATAATTGGAAATACGGTAATTTTCTTGTTAGTATCATTAGAAATCAAAGAAATATAAATTTAACCAAAAATATATAATTTACCATCAAGCAAAATAAGCAAAAATGACCAAAATCCAATAAGGTGGTTCTGTGGAGAAATAGTTCTATGAATTCACTGGTGGAGGCAATTCGCATTGGTCCAATTCTCCTGTAAAGCAACCTGATAGTTCATAGCTAAAACAGTTAAGCTAAAATTCTTCATATTCTATACCTCTGTAATTCTTTCCAAGAAACTTACCCTAGGAAGGAAAATAATAGCTACTGTATGAATGTTTTTTATAGTGTTATTCATAAAAGGAATAATTTAGAACAAGCCAATTACCAAATAATATAAGCTCAACTGTGATCCCAAAGCTACAGATGCTGGTAGGGGAGAAAAAAAGATTAACTATGAAAATTAATACATTAATCTACTTAGAAAATATGTAGCTTTTAAATTTTACAATACATAGATCATGTTTGATACATGGAAACATAAATACTGATAACAATCATAAAAAATATACTGAAACAAAAATGTGAGGGCAATATGCAAGGAAATAAAGACTTTTCAGCTGCTAAGTTGATTAACTTTTTATTTACTCAATTAATTTTAAAATACTTAAATAACAAAAGTTTTAAATAAAAATTTCAAAGAAAAATAAAAGGAATTTTTTCTATAGTATTAATTTTAGGCACATAATGTTGGCTTATATAAGAACAACCACGTAGAACCTTGTTTCTATTTAAACAATTCTTCAGCATTTCAAACTACATTAGCAAGGGGTCATTTATAAAACAACCATACTACACTGGGAACAGTCTAGTGTAGTGACTAGAAGGAAAAAGTGAAGGCAACATTGTCAGCTCAAGTATATTTCTGATGCACTAAAATTACTGTACTAATGAATAAACAGTATTTTTATCCTCCCTTCTCTAAGCAGTGTCCACATTCATGAAGAACCACATCATTGTAATAACTTTTAATTTTCCTGCCCTGCTTTTTCTTCCAAATTTTCCCTTTCCCAAAATCCATCTTTTTTCCCATATCATTAGAAAATAAAATCATTAAAATTACTTTAAATCTCAAAATAAAAATGACCTGTCACTTATCAAATAGCATAGTCATCTGAAAGCAATAACTTATTTTTTGCAAAGTAGTGTATATTGAGGCTGGGCAGTTAAGAGATAGCATAGCATTTCACAATAAAAAATAGTAAGATGAATGAATAATCATACCATCAAACTGGTCTTCACCTTCAGTCATTAGTTCATCATCAGAGCAAATACTCAGAACATTTACCAACATTTCTGTCACTGTTCAAAAAAAACATTACATGTTAGCTGAGTATACAACTCTCTATATGTATACACAGCAACTATTTCAACAAATGGTCAAATAATTTTTAACACAAGAAAACAAACACATTCTGATAGCCCGAATAATTGAATTAAAAATGTGAAGGCTTTTAAAAAGAAAAAAATCCAATGAATAGCAAGTCTGAGAGAGTGAGAGATTCTTTTTAATTTTTTTTTCATTTTTTAAAGTTTATGTTTCATTACTTTCTTTCTTTTAACCCCCAATCAGTAGAGAGAGAGATTCTTTATGGAACACATTTACAGGTCTCTCAAGAAAAAAATGAAGTCACAAAGACAAGAATAGAGATGAATAACATCTGAATGTACACATTTCAAATCTGCATAGATATAGCATAATGGAGTAAGAAAAAAAAATCGGCTTGGCGCCTGTGGCTCAACCGGCTAAGGCGCCAGCCACATACACCTGAGCTGGCGGGTTCGAATCCAGCCCGGGCCCACCAAACAACGATGGCTGCAACCAAAAAATGGCCAGGTGTTGTGGCGGGAGCCTGTAGTCCCAGCTACTTGGGAGGCGGAGGCAAGAGACTCGCTTGAGTCCAGGAATTGGAGGTTGCTGTGAGCTATGATGCCACAGCACTCTACCCAGGGTGACAGCTTGAGGCTCTGTCTCAAAAAAAAAAAAAAAAAAAAGAAAAGAAAAAAAAAATCATGACATAGTTCTACTGTTTCCGAAAAGTCCCAGGATTCCATCTTTTAAAATTTTGCTGCAATCAACTGACTTGAAACTTACTTCTAAAGATTACGAATGACTACCTAACAATCTCAATCCATGACTCTTTCATAGGCTTAATTTTCCTTGACGATTCTATATGTATTTTTTTCCTTCTTTTTTTCCCCTGATTTCCAGAATTCTACTCTTCTGGTTTTCCTATCTATTGGGCCATTTTGCACCCCAAATTTGGACATCCTCAAGATTTTTTTCTGTTGTTTTATTCTTTTTATATGTCTAATTTCTTTCTTTCATTTATCATTATTATTATTATTTTTGAGACAGAGTCTCACTTCTGTCGCCCTGGGTAGAGTGCCATGGCATCACAGCTCACAGCAACCTCAAACTCCTGGGCCAAGCAATTCTCCTGCCTCAGTCATCAAAGTAGCTGAGACTACAGGGGCCCACGACAAAAGCCTGGCTAATTTTTTTATTTTTAGCACAGACGGAGTCTTGCTCTTGTTCAGGCTAGTCTTGAACTCCTCAGCCTCCCAAAGTGTGAACGTTACAGGTGTGATCCGCCACACCCAGCTTATATGTCCAATTTCTTGACAATTCCACCCATTATCATAGTTATAGTTTCAAGCATCACCTCTTTGGAGAGATTCCAAAGTCTTGATCTCTCCCTTTAGGCTCGGAATTTCCTTGTTGGTTTTATTGCCAGCTGTCTTAAACCATTTTTATATTGTCTATTTCCCAAACTAGAATGAAAGCTGCATGAATGCAGGATTTTGTTTTATTCATTACTACCTACAGCCTAGCAAAGTGCCTGATACATGACAAGCACCCAATAAAAGAGTAAATAAGAGAAGAGTAAATAAGAAATAAATGAATAAGAAAATTTCAATTAATAAATAAAAATGTCTATTGAATATTAGCCTCTGAATATCCCAATGGCTCCTAGAAATGAACATATCTAAAACAAAATTCAGTACTGCCCCAACAAAACTATTTTTCCTTCTACAAATACATTAAAAGCACACTACATGTTAAGAGACTGTGCTAAAGCTCTTGGGACTCAGATATAAAAGAAACAGTCTTTACACTCAAAATTTTACTAACTACTGAAGGAGTATATACATATATATGTATTTTTATGTATTTTATGTATATAAAAATAAACACACACACATCTCAACCACAAAAAAAGTGATAAAAACTATACTTCAAGTATTCAAATGTATGTAAACTGAGAGCAAGGGTTTTGATGATGACATTTTGCCAGGTAGAGAGGGGAGACAAGGCTTTCTAAACACAAGTTAGGAAAATTACGAAGTAGTGTTATAGTTCAATGGAATAGAATTGAGAGTCCAGAAAGCAAAATCTGGTTCTGGCTCCATGGCTCATGTCTGTAATCCTAGAACTCTGGAAGGCCAAGGCGGGAGGATCACTTGAGGTCTGGAATTGAGACTAGGCTGAGCAAGAGCGATAACCCAATCTCTACTAAAAATAGAAAAAATTAGTCAGCTGTTGTGGCAGGCACCTGTAGTCCTAGCTAGTCGAGAGGCTGAGGCAGGAGGATCACCTGAACCAAGGAGTTTGAGGTTGCTGTGAGCTAGGTTTTCAAAACAATCCAGTGGGAAAAGTCAAGTCTTTTCAATAAATGATGCTAGGACAAATGAATATTCACATGCAATAAATATAAAGCCTATTGTACATCATATACTAAACTTAACTCAAAATGCATCAGAAACTTATAATATAACATCAAAAAGGCAGAAATAAGCAAATGTCTACCAACTGATGAGTGGATAAACAAAACATGTATGTATGGTATATCCATATGATAGAATATGGATATTCCACAAAAGAGAATAAATCATCTACCATGCTACAACATGTATGAACCTTGAAAAAATTATGGAAAGGAGCCAGTCACAAAAGACCTTATTTTGTATAATTTCATTTGAACAAAATGTCCAGAATGGACAAACATATGAACACTGTAGACTGGCAGCTGTCTAGGGTGGGGGAAAATGGAGAGTGACTACTAATGGGCACAGGGTTTCTTTGGTGAGAATGATGAAAATGTTCAAAAATTGACTGTGGTAATGGTTAAGGAAGGACTCTATAGAATATACTAATAACCAATGAATTATAAAATCTAACTGGGTAACTTGTATGGTATGTGAATTGTGTTTTAAAAAAAACTGTTATGAAAAAATAAAAGTATTAAGGCACAAAACTTAAAAAGCATAGCATGTTCAGGAAACTGACTGTGCTGTGTTATGGCTAGAACATAGTGAGTATGAAAGAGAATGACAGGAAATGAGGCTGAAAAAAAGTAGGAAGGTCCAAAGACCTTATTAACAGCTTAAGGTTTTTCTTGAAAGTAAGATGGAACCATTTACTGGATACTAAATAGTAGCTTCAGGCTGGGCATGGTGGCTCACACCTATAATCCCAGCATTCTGGGAGACCGAGGCAGGTGGATTGCCTGAGCTTAGAAATTCAAGACCAGCATGAGAAATGTGAGACCCCATCTCTACTAAAAATAGAAAAACTAGCCAGGCATTGTGGTGGCACCGGTAGTCCTAGCTACATGGAGTATGAGGCAAGAGGATCACTTGACCCCAGGAGGTTGAGGTTGCTATGAGCTATGATGCCATGGCACTCTATCCAAAGTAACAGAGTGAGACTCTGTCTCAAAAAAGAAAAAGAAAAAAAAGTAGTTTCAAAGTATATACTGCTTTTCACCTAGAAACTTGGCTTCTGAACAAAAAGGCAAGAGAGTGATAACAAAACAAAGAAAATTAACACCACACTCTCTAATAAATTGAAACTGATGGGCATATAAGTGCACAGAGAGAAGTAAAAATTATTGAAATCTGTGGGGAAGAGGTGGAGGGAAGGGACAAAACCCACCTAACAGGTACAATAAACGCTATTTGGGTGATGGGCACATTTACAGCACAACTCAAGTCATGTACCAAAAACATCTGTACTCCCTTAACATTTTGAAATTAAAGAATAAAAATAAAAGAGGAATTTAATATGTCAAAAAAATCATAGCATAGTAGTAGCTAGGGAAAGACAGCATATGGGAGAAATGTTATTTTTTTAAAGATCAGATAAATTTGAATAATTTATAAAAGAATTAGTAGAGAGAGTTCAAGGACACAGAAAATATGAATAATAATGAAAGTTTCCTGAAAAAGTAGATGGGTAATAGAATCTAGGGACAAGTTAGAAGGGTTAGCCCTAGATGGAAGAGTCACCTCTTCAACAAGGAAGAATTCAAGAAAAGTGTAAAGCAGGGCAACAATAAACAGAGACAGCCTCTATTAATATCACGTGCTTTCACTGAGTGAGGGAAATAGCTGAAAGGAAAACGTATTTAAGAAAAAAAGCTGAAAATTTATACCATATTCTCAAGAAAATGCAAGAAAAAGCAAACTAGGGACATAAAAGGTGTTCGGGTACTACTGAGAGTCCAGCCAATGCTAGAAATCAAGGGGTGGCAATTCATAAGGCTGTATAACTATCTTCAGCAATACCCAGGCTATAGAAATGGAAAAAATGGTTGGTTGGACTTTACTAGAGCTAAGATCTATAGGACAAATGAAATAGAAAAATAAGAGAGAAAGGAGCTTGAGAGTGTGTTAAGAAGGAAGAGATAACTAAGTGTGGTGGTATATACTTGTAGTCCCAGGTAATCAGGAGACTTAAGGCAAGAGGATAGAGTAAGTCCAAAGTTCAAGACTGCAGTGAGCTACGATTATGCTACTGTACCCCATCCTGGGTGATAGAATGAGACCCCATCTCCTATAAACAACAACAAAAAAACCAACAACAAAAAAAAGAGGGGGCAAGAAAGGTAAAAATTGGGGTAAAAATTGACCCAAAGGCTTAGAGTCTTCAATGAAGATGAAGAGCAATATGACCAAAGTAAAAGACTGCTCATCAGTTTTCTCATCAGTGTGTGTTAATGGTCACAATGTATTGAATCCTCCAGAACAGAGGTTATTAAATTAGGATCAATTAACTTGAGGGAGGTTACAAATTCGCTTCAGATCTAGGAGTATTCTGAAAATAATATGCATTTACATTTATATATGAAATTTTCTGGTGCAAAAACCCATAACTTTCACCAGACTTTCAAAAGAAAGGATTCTATATCAAGAAATTAGTAAATGTTTTTATGCTTATGTATAATTACTTCTAAAAATGTGTCTTTATCTTTTGGAAATATATTCTTTTTTTTTTTTTTGAGACATTGTCTCAACCGCAACCTCAAACTCTTGGGCTTAAGCGATTCTCTTGCCTCATCCTCCCAAGTACTGGGACTACAGGCACCCACCACAACATCCGGCTATTTTTTTGTTGTTGTTGCCATTGTCATTTCACCTGGCTTGTGCCAGGTTCAAACCCACCAGCCTTTGTATATGTGACTGGCAACCTACCCACTGAGCTATGGGTGCCACCCTAAAAATATATTCTAAAATACTTGCAGATACAAAAGAAAAATAACGGCTGAGATTTACTTCAAAATAATTGAGGCATAGGATGGAGAGTAGTGGACCAGGACTCAAATGACACAAGATTGGCCATGATTTGGTAATTGTTGAAAATAATTACTACAAATGAAATTCATATTATTCACTCTACCATTATATATATTAGAAATTTCCAATGTATTTCTTAATTTATTTATTTATTTTTGAGACAGAGTCTCACTCTGTCACCCCCTGTAGAGCATTATAGCTCACAGCAACCTCAGAGCCTTGGGCTCAAGCTATCCTCTTGCCTCAGCCTCCCAAGTAGCTGGGACTACAGGTGCCCATCACAATGCCCAGTTATTTTTAGAGATGGGGTCTTCCTTTTGTTCAGGCTGGTCTTGAACTCCTGAGCTCAACCGATCCACCCTCCTTGGCTTCCCAGAGTGCTGGGATTACAGGCATGAGCCACTGTGCTCATCTGTAACTTTTTTTTTAGAGACAGTCTCACTATGCTACCCAGGCAGGAGTGCAGTGGCTATTCATATGCCTGATCATATCATTCTACAGCCTGGAACTTCTGGGCTCAAGCAGTCTTCCTGCCTCAACCACCCAAGTAGCTGGGACTATAGCCAAGGTAAGATTTCTCTAAATGAAATAAAAAAGGGATTCTTAGTACCAAAAGTTTAAAGAAACACTACTTTCTTCTAACTCAGGAATTAAGTCAGCCTCTCAAGGAAGCCTTTGGCTTAAGTTATTTGCTTCCCAGGGACTAGACCAGAATCAAACAGACTTTTTGAAAAGAAAATAAATGAAATGTCACTTGCTGCTTTTCACATCAAAAGAAAATTTTCATTAGAATAAAGAAGTAGGCTGGGGTGGTGACTCACACCTGTTAATTCGTGCACTCTGAAAGGCCGAGGCAGGGAGGACAGCTTGGGTTCAGGAGTTTAAGATCAACCTGAGCAAGAACCAAGACCCCATCTCTACTAAAAATAGAAACATTAGCTGGGCATAGTGGCAGACACCTGCAGTCCCAGCTACTGGGGGATGAGGGCTGAGTTAAGAGTATCACTTGAACGTAGGAGTTTGATGTTGCTGTGAGTTACACTGTGGTACTCTAGGATGGGGCAATAGAGTGAGACTCTGTCTCAAAAACAAGTAATTAGGCTATCTGAACAGCTACCATGTATTTTTTTTTTTTTTTTTTTTGTGGAGACAGAGTCTCACTTTATCGCCCTCTGTAGAGTGCTGTGGCGTCACACAGCTCACAGCAACCTCCAACTCCTGGGCTTAGGTGATTCTCTTGCTTCAGCGTCCCGAGTAGGTGGGACTACAGGCGCCTGCCATAATGCCCAACTATATTTTTTTGTTTTGCAGTTCAGCTGAGGCCAGGTTTGAACCCGCCACCTTCAGTATATGGGGCCAGCGCCCTACTAACTGAGCCACAGGTGCCGCCCCCACTACCATGTATTAAAATAGTAAAATATGCAAAGAGTTTGGGTAATTTTTCTGTGTTCAACACTGGCTAGGATTCCATTGGCATTTAATATTAAAATCTCAGTTTTACATTTTTAAAAAGGTGTGAATAATTCAGAGAAAATCCACAGAAAAATAAAAATGATCAAAAGGTCTGAAAACTTCCTTAGCTTACAAGTTAAGATGATTTTAGAGTAACAAAGAAGAATCAAATATCACTTAGTAGTAGACTAAAATATAGAACTGATAAAAGCCTACCATTCTCCATTTTCACTTATAAGAGAACCACAGAAGTCACATTAAATTTTCTCATCTCTCAAAAGGAGTTGGACTAAATGATTAAGTTCACTTATGAGTTCCAAAACTTTATGATGCCCTGGTTTTTCGCAGGGATACTAGTTGAGAAAAACCTATTATCTATTTCTTTCCTTGTTCAAATGCTCACAGTATAAACATTTAGACATAATGAAGAATTTCCATACATGGGAGACTTTAGAGAACCAAATTAGAAAGATCTATTATAAAATGTCCATTTTCTCCTACCTTATCCTTCTGAGCCCTCCAGCCTCCTCATATTATACTAAAATAGTTGAGTTGTAGCCTAGCCTGGAGATAGGAGAGTGAGCAGGATGAATTCTTAAATTCACTTTAGCCTGGTGATGCTATCATTGAACTATTTCTCATATACCAAAGATAGAAGGTTGTTTAAGTGTAAAGCATCCCTTGCACCTAAGCCCTTAACCAGTCCCCTTCTCAAATGCTAAAGGGTAATTCTATCTCCATATTAACTTAATGTTGAACCTACTGAGTAACTGAAAAAGACCAAAGGCAATCTGCAGAAAATCTGTTTAACATATAAAGTTTAAGTATTAATTCTGAATTTTAGAACCACGAAGTGCCTTGACAGAAGTGACATATTTCATACGGAAAGAAACATTCTATAATATGGAAAAGGTGAGAAAAAACTGAGGGGAATATAGAACAAAATGTTTTATAATTACATCTATACTCTCATACTATCATTTTCCACACAGGAAAAGAGAGGCACTGCCTTGTAAAAAAAAATTAACACTAAGACATGTTAAGAATGTGGTAAGTAGTAATATCCTAAGAATTTTATACAGCTAGAAACAAAATTTCTTAAATTCCATTTATTTTCTGTTAAAAAGCCTTTTAAGGATGTATTAATAAGTACTTCTCTAAATTATGGGAAAATCTTCACTACTAAAATTTTATACATGTTTTTTATATAGGTGAAGAAATACTAGGTTAGAATCAAAATTTGTCTTTATCATTTCTCTCAGAGTAGAAAATTGCTTTAGTGGTTAATACTGCCAAAATGAATGCTTTTAAGTTTTCCTATTAATTTCTGCGGCAGGCCCCAAAATAGTGTTAAAATATGCAGAAGTAAAAAAAAATTATGCAGACTCGGCGCCAGTGGCTCAACGGGCTAAGGCGCCAGCCACGTACACCTGAGCTGGCGGGTTGGAATCCAGCCCGGGCCCGCCAAACAACAATGACGGCTGCAACCAAAAAATGGCCGGGCATTGTGGTGGGCGCCTGTAGTCCCAGCTACTTGGGAGGCAGAGGCAGGAGACTCGCTTGAGCCCAGGAATTGGAGGTTGCTGTGAGCTGTGA
>CAUYRH010045073.1:0-16750 GCA_963574655.1 Perodicticus potto
ACACTTAATTACTGTTTATATATGGAAGAGATACAATGGTATGGACAGATGCGATCTCTTTAAGTATTACAGCTGTAGGATGTTCTGATGCATCTATTGAGAGAATCATGTGGTCTTTGTTTTTGCTTCTGTTGATATGGCGAATAACATTTACAGACTTGCATATGTTAAACCAACCTTGCATCCCTGGGATGAAACCTACTTGATCATGATATATGAATTTTTTGATGATAAGCTGTAATCTATCGGCTAGGATTTTGTTGAGAATTTTCACATCTATATTGATTAGTGAAAATGGTCTGAAGTTCTCCTTTTTAGTTGGCTCTTTTCCTGGTTTTGGTATCAGGCTGATGTTTGCATCATAGAATTTACTGGGGAGGATTTCTTCCTTCTCAATTTTTTGGAATAATTTCTGTACTATGGTAGTATGAATATAAGTTCTTATTTAGAATTATGGTGTGAAGCCATCTGGACCAGGGCTTTTTTTTTTTGAGATTTTGTATTGTTTCTTCCATCTCACTTCTTGAAATTGATCTATTTCTTCTTGATTAAATCTAGGGAAAAGGTATAATTCCAGGTATTGATTCATTTCCTCCACATTATCAAATTTCTGGGCATAGAGTATCTTGCCAGAGGTGATATCCTATATCTCTGTTCCATTTATTTTATTTCCCCTTTATTGTTTCTGATTAAGCTTATTAGAGATTTTACTTTCCTGTTTCTAGTTAATGTGGCCAAAGGTTTATGAATTTTGTTTATTTTTTGAAAAACCAACTTTTTGTTTTGTTGATTTTCTGAATGACTCTTTTGTGGTCAATTTCATTAATATCTGATTTAATTTAGGTGATTTTTTTTTCCTCTGCTGAGTTTGGGATAAGATTCTTCTCTTTTACCAATTCCATAAGATGGTTCATGAGTTTGTTGATATTTTTGGAATGTAGGCATCTAATGGGATAAATTTCCTTCTTAAGATTGCTTTTGCTGTACCCCACAGGTTTTGATCACTTGTGTCTTCGTTGTTGTTATGTTTGAGGAATTTAATGATTTCCTCTTTTATCTCTTTCTGAACCCATCTACATTCAACATAAGGTTGTTTAATTTCCAAGTCTTTGTGTGGGGATGAATGCTTTATTGGAGTTGAGTTTCACATTCATTGCCTTGTGGTCTGAGAAGATACAAGGTATAATTTCTATTCTTTTAATTTTGCTGAGGTTTGATTTGTATCCTAGAATGTGGTTGATTTTGGAGCACATACCATGGGCTGACGAGACAACTGTATATTCCTTAGCTTTGGGATGGTGTGTTCCATATATGTCTATTAATCCCATTTGTTCTAGGGTCACATTTAAGTCTTTTGTATCTTTGTTTAGTTTCTGTTTAGAAGATCTGTCCAGTTCTGTCAGAGGGGTGTTAAAGTCTCTGAATATTATGGTGTTACAGGATATCATATTGCTTAGATCTATCAAGGTCTGTTTCATAAATCTGGGAACACTTTAGTTGTGTGCATAGATATTTAAAATTGAAATGTCTTCTTTTTGTATTTTTCTTTTGACCACTATAAAGTGTCCTTCTATGTCTTTCTTAACTTTAGTTGCTTTAAATCCACTTGTATCTGAAAATAAGATTGC
Organism: Perodicticus potto; assembly: GCA_963574655.1. Classification (NCBI taxonomy): domain Eukaryota; kingdom Metazoa; phylum Chordata; class Mammalia; order Primates; family Lorisidae; genus Perodicticus; species Perodicticus potto. The sequence continues at coordinate 1,629 of CAUYRH010045073.1, forward strand.
AAACCCTCCTTTCTTCTGATCTCCATTTGCTTAAAATACTGTTTTCCATCCCTTAACTCTGAGTCTTGATTTGTCCTTAAAGGCTAGGTGTGTCTCCTGAACACAGCATATGAATGACTTGTGCTTTTTTATCCAATCAGCCAGCCTGTGTCTCTTCAGTGGTGAATTCAGTCCATTAACATTTATTCAGAGAATTGATATGTGTGGTGGAGTTCTAGTCATCTTGTTTTGTGAAAGACTGTTGTGTAGTTTTATCCTTTGCACCATTGTGGAAGCTAAGTTTTGACATTTAACTTCTGGGCATTTACTTTGCTGGTGGTCCATTGTGGTGCCAGTGCTGAGAATAGGTCTAATTATTTCCTATAGATCTGGCCTTGCTGTGGTGAATTTCCTCAGTGCTTGTATATCCACAAAAGAGTTGATTTTTCCATCAATTTTCAAGCTTAGTTTAGCAGGATACAGAATTCTGTGATGAAAATTGTTTTAAGATTGTTGAATGTGGATAACCATACTTTTCTGACTCGGAAGTTTTCAGTTGAAAAGTGTGCTTTCATCCTAATGGCTCTGCCTCTGTGGGTCAGTTGGTCCTTACTCCTGGCTGCTTGCAGAATTTTTTCCTTCATCTTGACTTTGGACAGGTTCATTACATTGTGTCTTGGAGAAGCTCTGTTTAAGTTGAGACAGCCTGTTTGATATCCATCTGAAAAGAGTGTGTCAGGGTCTTTAGTAAAACTTGGGACGTTTTCGTTCATGGTATTCTCCAGTGGGGCTTCTATTCCTTTAGGACAATCTTCTTCCCCTTCAGGAATCCCTATTATTCATATGTTTGAATGCTCCATGGAGTTTTGTAGTTCTCTGAGCATCTGTTCTGCTTTCTCTCTCTTCTTTTTTGCTTCTGTAACTACCTGGGTTAACTTGAAAACTTTATCCTCTATCTCCAAAGTTCTTTCTTCTCCATGATCTAACCTATTTTTGATACTTTATACTGCCTCTTTACATTCTTTGATTGTCTCCTTTATTTCCTTAAGCTCCACCATATCCTCTCTATATTCTACATATCTCTTGTCTGACTTTTGATTCTGTCTTTCCATTTTCTCATCCATTCCTTTTATTGTCTTTATCATATTTTAAATTCCTTTTCTGTCAAGTCTATTAATTCTTTATAGGTGGAGTCTTCTGCAGTTGCTGCCTCATGGTCCCTTAGGGGAGTTGCTCTGTTTTGGTTTCCCACGTTACCTGAATTTTTCTGTTGGTTCCTCCTCATGTGTTCTTTCTTCTTGTTCATGTCTTTGGACTTCTTTTTCATTCTCACTGCTCCTTTGTTTCAAACAGAAGTCCTTACTCTTTTTTTTTTTTTTTTTGAGACAGAGCCTCTAGCTGTCACCCTGGGTAGAGTGCTATGGCATCACAGCTCACAGCAACCTCCAACTCCTGGGCTCAAGCGATTCTCCTGCCTCCACCTCCCAAGTAGCTGGGACTATAGATGCCTGCCACAATGCCTGGCTATTTTTTGGTTGTAGCCGTCATTGTTGTTTGGCAGGCCCAGGCTGGATTTGTACCCCACCAGCTCAGGTGTATGTGTCTGGTGCCTTAGCTGCTTGAGCCACAGGCACTGAACTAAAAGTCCTTACTCTTGATGACAATATGTTGCAATACGTCACCAGGACACCAGGTGGCACTGTGGTTATTTTAGGAGACAAAGAGCACAGCCAATAACCTCTGTGGTCCTTATTCCAAACTTAGTTGCCTTTGGTGATTGCCTGAGTGTTTCCTCAGCATTCAGATTGGAATCCTAAAGCTCACAACAATCCTTTAGGGGCAGGCCTCCCAGTCCTCCCTTGCTCCTGGACTGTGGGGTGTGGGAGTCCCTCAGCCTGTCTAAGAGTGAAGTTCTGACCCCAGCAGGAGGAATTAAGATAGCCATGCTTTAGGCCCCTCCTAAGACCTTCTCACGAGCTTCCCATAATGGCAGCCCCCTGGACACTGACAGCTTCTCAGTATGGCTGCCTCTCCAACCACCAAACCTATGGCAAATCCACTCTGACTAGCATTCAAATCTGGTTCCTGTATACTGTTTAAGTCTGCCCACTCTTCCAAGCTTTCTGCTCAACATGCAGCCTCCACCAATAGCTGAAAATTTCAGAAAGGCTTCCTCTGGTCCTGGATCTCTGGGGGTACTGGGAGAGGGCAGCCAATACCAGCTAGTCACAATCACTTGCCTAATTCATCACATTTCCACCTCTCAAGATCATATTCTGTATCCAGATTACCACCTGCTCACTGTGCTCCATGAGCTATGAGGTCCCTGTGCCATTTATGTCTGGGTTCTGTCTTTTTCCCCAGTCATTCTCAGAGAGCTCAGCTGAATGTTCCTTCCTGACTGCTGTCTTGCTCCACCCCTTAAATATCTTTCTAGTGGTACATTTTGATGAACATATTACATTTAAAAATCTTGACTTTTAAATGAATGTTTTTAGTGTGGCAATAGGATGGGTTTAACAGCTGAAACACAATATGATAAGTACACTGTACTGTTTAAACTAATTCAACACTATGAGAAAATGGTTGATTTTTAAAGTAAAATAAAGGTAAAACTGCACAGTTGTGAACAGCAAAATCCTAGAGGACAGTGAATAATAAATGATTTTTAAATCAGCAGCCAGCCATTATTTTGTTTTTAGAAATGAAGCTGGAAGAAAATGTCTTTTTGAGTTCCAAATGTTCTGGTAAATCTATTTGTTTTCTAGCTTCCTCAATATCATCTTGAATTGCTGATACAAGTGACTGTAAACAATTGCAGTTCCTTTCTGATTTGAGTTAGCTAACATGGGCACATTGAGGATTTTCCCATGAAAGTCCTCTGAAGGTATGCATGACAAAAGTTTTTATGGACTTTTTCTTTTTATTTTTTTTTGAAATTTATTTATTTTTTTTGAGACAGAGCCTCAAGCTGTCCCCCTGGGTAGAGTGATGTGGCATCACAGCTCACAGCAACCTCCAATTCCTAGGCTCAAGCGAGTCTCCTGCCTCTGCCTCCCAAGTAGCTGGGACTACAGGCACCCACCACAATGCCCGGCCAGTTTTTGGTTGCAGCCGTCATTGTTGCTTGGTGGGTCCGGGCTGGATTGGAACTCGCCAGCTCAGGTGTACGTGGCTGATGCCTTAGCCCATTGAGCCACAGGTGCCAAGCCTATGGACTTTTTCATATTCTTGTAGTATGCATTCCATCCTGTGGTTATCAAGATCTTCTGGACAACTCTACTTCCACTACTGGCTCAACCATAATAAATACTAGTAAATACATCAGCTGGAAGATCACATACTACTTGTGCAGGATAGTTAGCTGTAGGATTCTTGGCTGCTTAAAGCTGTAGATAAAGCCCCACATCACTCACACCATAGAGAAGATTTCCAGGTGCTTGGGGCACAGGCTGAAGATCAGTCAGTGTGACCAGAGGATCCACTGTTGGGGGACTGTCATGCTGATGACGCTGGTAGGTCCCTCATGTCTCTGATCCAACAGAGGCTGCCAGGTGTCTCAGGGGTTGCATTTCCCTAGAGTGACTCATTTCTCAACAATCTCTTCCTCTATACAAAGAAATTGTTTTCAGTAAAAATCATGAAACAAAATGAATAATAATAATATAATAATAAAAAATACATTGAAAATACTTCTAAAATATTATTATGTTAGTAAAAATAAAACTCAAATAAATACTGCGTATAAAATTTTACATGTAAAAGATTACACCTGGCAGTTCATGCTTTGTATGACTGAATAGTTTAAATTTTAAATATAAATTAAGTCAGTGGTCACAAAAAACAATGAGATAATTGAACTTCTGTTTTTTTATTTGTACAATCATTGTGCTACTATTACTTGCTTCAAATCTTCTGTTTAAATGTAGAAATATATAGTCCTACGGGGGTTGTAGGAAATGAAGACTCTGCCCTGAGTAAGCTCAAATAATTTCAGACCATTAGAAATTTACTCCTGAAATCAACATGTGTCACAGATTCTTCTTATGTTTGAGACCAACTACACAATGGGAGTTCTCCAAAATTAATTTCTATATGGCACCCATATTTATTAAAAGATGAGTAAGAAGAATGTGCTCACCAAAGTGTACATATACTTTATTAAAACTTATTTGTAATGATAGCAATTATTTGGAAGTTATACCAAAGATGTTCAGTGAGCAGCATTTTTAATCACTGGTATTGTTGAGAATGGCTAACATGATGAGAATAATAAAGCAGCTTTCAGTTGGTTTTATGATTTTTTTCCATTTCGTACACTTTCCCTTCTTGGTGTCACATGGAAAGAGAGTAGCACACTACTGCAATGCTGCAAAAAAGGACTTTATTCAGTACTATTGCAATAGGGAAAAGAGATTTCAATATGAAACTGATCTCAACTCCAAATACAGGAAGGACAATGGGAGTTTGAAGCCAATGAGCGAATGAAGGGGTCAGTGACAGGACAATTACTGAGGTTAGGTATCAGGATCCTTGCTGAAGGTTAGCCAAGGATTTATACATAAAGGGTAGGGTATAAAAAACTTGACCACATATCAAGGGTATTTCAAGGTCACCCTTGAGTGAAAAAAAATCAAGAGTGAACAGATATCAGGGGTAGGGGATTTCTACTGAGCTGATGTAACAAAATTTTTGCTACAATGAGACCAAGGGTGAGGGTCCAAGGACAGAGGTCTAGTTGAAAAGAAAGGGCAGGGCCTACGAACAAGGTTTAAATAAAAAGAGAGCTCAGAGGAGCGTCACTAAACTTTAGTTGAGAAAGGAGTCTTTGTCAATGGCTGCTGCTAAGTACATTTATTTTACTTATATTGGTGAAATACTTATATTTCCTACTGGAAATAAGTAGGAAAGTATACAGAAAGTGTGAGCCATAAGAAAACTCTATTTTTCAATTTCCTCATCTTATAATTACAAAGCTTAAAACATTAGTCATTTCATCAATGTCACTAATACATAGCAAAACCCTGTAAGTGAATTTGTTCAAAATGACCTTTTTTTTTTTTTGTCATTTTTGTCTCTTTTTTCCCAAGTTAGATTAAATTTCAAGTATAAGGCAACTCAACTAATCTTTCCCCACCACTTTCAGCAGACAGTTTCTGACTACCTTCTGTATGCACACCCCTTGAACTTGTTTCTGGATTAGCAGGGTACTGTTACTGCTTTAAAGGGCTTTCCATTGGGCAGCTCCTGTGGCTCAAGGACTAGGATGCCAGCTCCATATACCAGAGGTGGTGGGTTCAAACCCAGCCCCGGTCAAAACTGCAAAAAAAAAAAAAGGAAAAAAAGAAAAAAGGGTTTCCTTTGATGGTCAGTGTATACAGGGTGACAATGTTTCAGTGATACCCACCTTTTCTCCCAGTGTCAGAAGAAAAATTCTGACACTGCCCCCTTGGGATTATACGTACTACCCTTGGATCTAATTCAGACTGGCATTGGGAAGAAAGGGAGAAATAGGAATGCGGATTATATCAGAAAGGGCCCTGGGTGTACCCAGGACTGACTCCAGGAACAGGGGGAGATAAAGGGAAATAACCGTCTTGAGTAGGGGTTTCCTGACAGTGTGGCTGCAGAGTTGAGAGCTGGACTAGCAAGTGAATCTTCTGGAGCATGTAAGAAATACTAATCAAGAAGAATGGGTGCCAAGAGTTTTAAAGATGTGGTACTGAGGGCTATGCATTAGACCTCTTCATATTCTTTATTAGATGCAGACAAAAATTATAATAACTTGTAAAATATTTGGGGGTTATTTGATTGTGTTTTGCATGCTGACATTTGCATGCAGGCATTAGGAAACCTTTAGTTTGGGGTACAAAGTTAAGTGCTAGGTCCCTTTAAAGTCACAATGTAGTAATGAGGCAGCTTCAGTTTCTGAACTGGACCTGGCGAAGGTAAATTGATTCCACTGCTCTGAGAGCTAGCTTGAATCCAGTGACCATTCTCTCAATTCTTCCCAAGAGAGCATGTAAGGGGGTGAAAACAGGCGTTCAGACACCCCTGGATGACCATCCACTTAATAATGGACAAAGAAAACAGTGACACTTCTTCCAGACCTCCTGAACTGAAAGTAAGTACAGTGTGAGAAACCTTCTTTCCTGTTTGATTTCCCTTTATTGTTGACCCTGTTAACAATAGGAGATTGTGCAACTTTACAAAAATAAAGGAAATAATAATGAAAAAGTTTCTCTTCTATGGTACTTAATGGATTTTACAAATATGAGCTTGTTTTAAAGCGCTGTACTTGGTGATCGATTCATAGCTGTTTTTCTAAAACTCCAGGGAAATTGTACTGATCTCTACACAAATTCCATTTTAAAAATTAATCAGTGCTAACTGAGACTGCCTATAATGTGTTCCTGCACTTAAAGATCCTTCTTTGTCTTTGTCAGTTGTGCACATCCTGGCGTTTCTTTGTTTTTCTGTCCTTTACTTCTTGGGAGGGAGTATTTGAAAGTAGCTTGAGATCGTAGTGGACTCGGCTCCTTCTACAATGGAATGGTTTTCACTTTAGAAACACCATCCTCACTCTTGCAAGACATCACATTAAAAGAAGACTGGTCTAGTTCAATTTCACCAGGAAGGATACAAGCGATATGTCACTCCAGGGACTGACAAGGGTGTTTGGCAAAAAGAATGAGGGAGCTATGAATAATTCAGAGTGTTCTTGGCCACGTATTACCCCATTAATTGGTAGGATTAAAGACTGGAAGACATGAATTTTGAAGGGAAGAGAGAGGGAGAGGGAGAGAGAATGAAAGTGCTCTTAAGGACCGCACAAAAGAGACTAGTTCTCTGGAATTGGTATTCTCTATTGCTCCCTTTAAAAGAATGTGTGGTTAAAAGTTATTTCATCACTGGAGTTTAGTTACCCTGACATGTATAAATCTCTCCTTCAAAGAAGCTAAACTCTCACATACATAATTAAAGAATTCACAGCATCGAATCACAGAGGGTGGAGGGGAAAATAAAAGAGCAAGAGGGAAAACAGTTAAATAATGTATTTTTTTTCCTCCTACACATAACACATTGTACATCAACACACTTAAACCCAACATTTTCCACTCTAATGAGGCTTCTGTTTTGTTCTTTGACGTCTTTTTAAATTATTTTTTCACTTATGATTGAGAAACTGAGTCATGTCTCTGTTCAGTGGCTGGTGACTGTAAAATAAGCACATTTGATTCTTATCCTTCAACCCTACACAAATCATTGCAACACCTTAACTTTTTCTTCCTACCTGCCAGGCATGAAACCAAAAAATTGAATGCAATTCATTTTTGTAGGGAACTCCTTTATATTCTTGTTTATAATCCTGCCTCAGCCCGGAAAGAATTGATTGTGGGAGAAAAGCAATATAACACAAACATTTGAAACATACACAGAGAGCTGTGTGTACACATGCATCTACCCACACAAAATCTTAACCTTAACCTCCTGACTCCCAGATACTCTACTCTGTGACATTTAGACCTTCTGCCACAGCATCTGTTCAGCAGCGTCAGAGAGTTGAGGACAGGGTATAGGAACAATTTCACTGGGGTTCATATACAGTATTGTCTAGTTTTTCTCACCTTCATTGTAAAATCTGATGCAAATCAACTTTTTAATCTTACATACAAAATTTAATTTATTTAGTCTTTTCAACATCAAGGATATCCCAGACTAGGTCGTACCATTTAAACTCTACACTACTTCTAATTGATAATATATTTTTCTTCTTCATTTTTTAAAAGATATCCAATATCTCAGTTCAGGTGGTCAGTGCCCAAGGGAAGCTGCCAGGCAGACGACCACCATTACCAGGGAGACGACCACCATTGCCAGGGAGACCACCACGAAAACCCATTGGCAAAGCCAAACCCAAACCCAAGAAGCAATCCAAGAAGAAAGCTCCCTTTTGAAATGCCCAAAATAAAACAATTCTCTTCACAGTTAAAAAAAAAAATGTTAAGTAGCAAGTCCCCTCCATCTGTGAGGACATGAAGAAAAGAAACCTTCTATGAGCCAGGGAACAGGACCTCACCAGACACCAAATTTGCTAGTGCCTAGTATTGGACTCCCCAACCTCCAGAAATGTGAGAAATCAATTTCTGTCATTTATTAGCCGCTCCGTTTCTGCTATTGTGTTATAGCAGCCCAGATGGTCTAAGACAGCTGGGTGTGAGCTAGAAAAGGTAGCTCATCCTTCCTTCTACCATTTCTGGCCCTAGAACAGAGTCTCTAGGTCACACTGCTTCTGGAAGACAGAAAAGAGACCACAAGTAGTGAGGTACTCTGTACACAGCATGAAGGCTGCCCTTGGGCACAGCCCTGCTGTGGTTCAAATATGTCCCCTAAAAGTGTTTGGGGTGGAAACTTAATCTCCAAATCAACAGTAAGGTAAGGCCTTTAAAATGTGATTAGGTTGGCTCAGCGCCCATAGCTCAGTGAGCAGGGGGCTAGCCACATACACCGAGCCTGGCGGGTTCGAGTCTAGCCTGGGCCTGCTAAACAACAATGACTACTGCAACCAAAAGGGTGTTGTGGCAGGCTCCTATAGTCCCAGCTACTCGGGAGGCTGAGACAAGAGAATCATGTAAGCACAAGAGTTTGAGGTTGCTGTGAGCTGAGACGCCACAGCACTCTACCAAGGACAACATAATGAGACTCTGTCTAAAAAATAAATGAATAAATAAATAAACAAAATATGATTAGGCCAGGAGCAATTAATACCATTATTGCAGGAATGGGATCCTGATTAAAAGGATAAATTCAGCCTATTTCCCTCTGTCTCATGCACCTGCTTCTGCCTTCTGTCCTTGCACCATAGAATGACATTCCCCAGACACCAGCACCACACTCTTGGACTTCCCAGCCTCCAGAACCACAATCCAAATAAACTTCTGTTCTTCATAAATTACCCAGTCTGTGATATTCTGTCAAAGCAGCAGAAATTGGACTAAGACTAGTACCAATCATGGGATAATAAACCCACAGAGGCACTCAGAGTAAAGAGCAACTCTGGAGCATCACGCTGCCTTCACAGAAGCCAGGGCACCCCTCACTCCACAGCTCACACACAGTCCCACAGGTCCCAGGAAAGTCACCCCAGGTACTTCTCAGACACGGGCCATTTTCATTCTCACATCTATAAATGGTAGACATTTTGTAACTCACTGTGGCATTTTCTAGGTGCCTATAAATTCAGATGCTAATCTGAATGGTTCCTAAAGAAATGGAAATATTGGTGGTGCCTGTGGCTCAGTGAGTAGGGCACCAGCCCCCTATACTCAGGGTGGCAGGTTCGAACCCGGCCCCGGACAAACTGCAAGAAAAAAATAGCTGGGCATTGTGGTGGGTGCCTGTAGTCCTAGCAACTCGGGAGCCTGAGGCAAGCCTAAGCCCAAGAGCTGGAGGTTGCTGTGAGCTGTGATGCCACAGCATTCTATCAGGGCAACAAATTGAGACTCTTTTTATAAAAAAAAAAAAAAAGAAAGAAAGAAAAGAAATGGAAATATTTAACATCACTATTGCCTGAGAGCCTGGAGATGGGAGGAAGAGGGAAGCTGATAAGCTAAGTCTAGGATTACAGGTCAGAAATTGGATTTGCAATCTCAGATAACCACATTCTCCCTGATGCATGCTAGGAGTTGCCATTGTATCAGGAATGTCAACAATCTCTCTTAGCCTCAGGGACAGTCTGCCCTCCACAGGCAGTGCACTCTGAAGAGACAAAATTTGACAAAGTGGTGGCCAACATGTGGAGAATATTTGGTAAATGCTTGGTAAAATTTTGTAATGAATACTTTGTAACTAAAAGTGCATTTAGCTACAGTTTCCCATTTTCCCTATGTATGGCAACCTTGGGGACACCCTATGGAATGGCATGTCACTTTCTGCCATAAAAACTTACACCATACAGAGGTGCCCATGATCTAATGAATTGTTTTTATTATTCTTGATGTTAACTAAGAGAAGTCAGGTTGTTCTCCACCGATGACCATGATCTGGGATCATTGAGGGGCCCTTTTTAACGCCATCTTATGTGAAATGATGAAGAGGCTTCATAGACATAAACAATTCTTACAGATACCCTAAAGTTCCAGGAAGAATCTCTAAAGTTTAAGATATCACATCCAAAAATGCAGAGATTCAAAACACCCAAATAAAGAAGTTTTTTAGGCTGTCAGAAGACTAGGACTTCTCCGTTAAAAATAATAATAATAAATCCCTAGTTACCTTCCCAAGAGCCCACTTCTGAACTCCTGCCTACTTCTCAACAGAACACTGTTCAGGTTCACATTCCCAGGCCAGGATGGATTCAGAAGAGCCCCACCCTCACCCTCAGCTTAAACTACACCTGATGTAAACCCATGGGAATGGCCCATTCACTGCTCCTGCCTATGATTGGGTTAGGACTGGCCATGTGACCCAGCTCCAGTTAATGGAACAAGGCAGGAAGTCTGCTGGGTGGCTCTGGGAAGGACTTTCAATACAGATGAGTGAACTGGAGGAAATGCCTGTCTTTTTTGACCAATTGTTGTTTCAATTACTTGCAGGGCTGCAACTCCAGTTGCCATCCTTGCCACTGTGCAGAAATAAGCCCAAGGATCAAGCAAATATCCCTAGGGTAGAGGAACAGAAAAATGGAAAGCATTCATGATTCCAATACCATCCCAGAATTGCTCAATTCTAGGAACCATCAGGTGAGGTACTGAACACTATTGTTTACACAAAGTCTGGTCAAGTCTTTAATTTCTAGCAACCAAAACCATCCTAAGTGGCAGAAGCCTATACCAAGGCTCATAAGATCCCAATGTGTCAGATTTGCTGGACCAGATCCCCAGCAAGGCAAGGACAGGAGGGGGATCTAGATGGGTGACTAGAACCATCCTGGTGATGACTTCCTGTCAGTTACTAATCTGTTTCCCAACTCTGCCTGTAACTCACACTAACTGAAGGTTAAGCAACGGATATCCTTTGAGACATTATTTCAGCCCAAGAGGAGAGATAAATGCCAGGACTCAAAAGATCTCGGTACTTAAACAATTCATAGACTACCAACAGCTAAACGTTCCTCTCCAAACTTAGGCTTTAAATAAACTGATTGATGAATCCCAGTAAGATTTTGGAGAAGAAAATTTTCCAAGGTAATTTTTTTCAAGGAATGGAGATGACTTGTTAGCAGAGTGGCGCAGCGGCAGTGTGCTGGGCCCATAACCCAGAGGTCAATGGATCAAGGAATGGAGATGAGTGGGGGACAGAGCGGTAGTTAACAGCACATAAATCATCCAGTTAAAGACATGAAATTCACGTAGGTCTCACCATTCTCAGAAAACAGACATAAACGAGTGAAAACACCATCTGACTGGATAGAAAATCTCTCTGCTATGTGCCTGCAAGCTTATTATTTAAGAACTAATTTCCTGAGACTACCTCAGCATTAATAATAGTTAAAAATAATTATTATTAATAATAATAATGACTACCTTAAAACACACACACACACATACAAACACGTGCACACCAACAAAAATGTTAAGTGAAAAAAAAAATCCTTCTATTACATTATAATGATTCAAAAACAAGGTACGTGTGTGCTCTCTGAAAAGACCAGAGGAATTTGGATAAAGATGCTTGCAGTGTGTTTTAATAAAGTTCAGTTGCCTCTTTAATGAAGTTAAGTTGATAGTTTAAATATTTATGTTTCTAATGGAGTGGTTTAAGTTGATAATGATAGAATATATATGAGATCAGACAATTAAGTTCACAAACTCATCCTAGAAAAAGTGCTACATACCTGAATATTGCTACAGTCACCAGATGGCCACGGGGAGGACTTTGAAGGTGACTGCAGTGATATTCAGCAATGAGGTGTGTAGCACTTGTTCAGGATGAGTTCTCAAACTTAATTGTCTGACCTCCTCTTTCTCTTTCTCTGTCTTTCTCTCTGCGCTATAAATTCACAAGTCATTCAGAGACCTTCTTCCCTTTATTAAGGTAAATCCTACAACTGTCTGCGTGCCAACTGCGTGTCAAGGACGGTGCAGGATCTACAAAGAATTCTATTATATTTCAGATACAGCCCCAGAGGCCTTGAATTCTTTCTGGAACATAAGAAATGAGGGAAAGCAGGAGGAGGATGAATTTAACTGTCTAAGAATGTGTGATCGCATGAGGAGCAGAGAGGAGGCTAACAAGGGCAAACACAATTAAAGCACAAGATCAGTCAATGATTACATGGACTGATAAAGGGCTTTAAATGAGGAAGAGATCTTTTTCCTTTGAGACAGTGTCTCACTGGGTAGAATACTGTGTCATCATAGCTCACAGCAACCTCAAACTCTTGGGCTAAAGTGAACCTGTTGGCTCAGCCTCCCGAGTAGCTGGGATTACAGTCACCTGCCATGAAGATAATTTTTGTACTATCAAGAGGTCTCACTCTTGGTGAGGCTGGTCTCGAATTCCTGAGCCCAAGCAATCCCCTGGCCTCAGCCTCCCACAGTATTAGGATTACAGACGTGAGCCACTGTGCCCAGCCAGAAAAGATCTTTTTAACTTGAAAATTTCAGGAAAGGCTTTGAGAGAGAGGTGGCATTGGAAATAGATCTCTAAGGGTGGACGAAATTAGGTGGACTGGCCTTTGAAGACCACAGCAACAGCTTAAGCAAAGGCAAAAGAACAGAAAAGTTTAAGAAGAATTCTGGATACAGTGCATAGTACTACATATCAAGATGGACTGGAATTTAGGGTATACACAGGCAAGTCATAGGTTTAAAAGACAGATGGCAAAACCTGACAGCACCAGACAGCAGGCTGCCTTGGCTTGACAGGCAACGAAAGGTTAGGAGAAGAGTCTGGCTTGGCAGTGATGTATCGGAGCTGTGCTTTGTAAGGAGAATGGACCAGCCAGAGGCCTCAGCACTAACTCAGGGGAGATGTACGGTGTGCATACGCAGGGTTGGCAGCAGAGCTGACTCAGTGTGGGCAGCTCCACAAATATTTGCTAAACTGAATTAGGTTCCCCATGAGCAGGAATTAGACCTAGTTCATTTCTGCAGCCTCCATGGGCTCTGAACACACCTTGGGAACTAATGATGCTGGCTCCTCTACCTCCTTCTTCCTGTGACACGTGATCCAGTCCAAAAGCAGCGATGAAGCAGCAGAGATCAAGATTAGCCCACTCACTATGAAGAACCCTCTTTCTCTCAAAGCAAACATTAAAAAAGTACAGAAGGTCAACCAACACTCCAGGAAAGACCAAAGCGGGAAAAGACTACAAGTCCAAGAAAGAATACCTCACTGGATTGACATACAAAATTAAGATGCTTTTCACTGCTCCGCTCCTACATGGGGAAAGTCACTGCAGACTAGTCCTAAAAGTTAATGAAGACGTGTGCCCACTACCCAACACGCAGCAACACTGGGAGGGAAGTTGAGTGCAGTGTGATTAAAGGGTCTCTAAGTATGTACAAGGATGTGCTTGTTCTTAGGGATGATATGCTTAAGTACTTAGGCAGCAAAGGGACAGAATGTTACGTATTCTAAAATAGGTCAGGAAAAAAATAGCACGTGCATAAGTGTGTAGATGAATGTGTATGAACGAATGTGTGAAGTGTAAGTGTGTGGGGGTATGTATTTATACACATGAAAAGAGAATTACAAAGCAAATGGGACAAAATGCAAACTGGTAAATTTGGGTAAAGTATGTACGAGGTCTGACAATTACATTAACAAACTCATCCTAGACCATCCTAGACCATCACCAGTGTTATGGTCACCCTCGAATGACTCCCTTGGCCACCTGGTGACCCTAGTGATATTCAGCAATGAGGGATGTAACACTTCTAGGAGGATGAGTTTGTGAACTTAATTGTCAGACCTCTCAAAGAGACAGCTCTGGGTGTTCCGGAAAAAGCATTCCAAAACTGCTTTGAAGGGTGAACTAATGCTGGCACAGTGCACAGCTTCCCAGGGGGAGGACTCCGAAGGTGACCATAGTAATATTCAGCAATGGGGGATGTAGCACCTTTTCTAGGATCCGTTAGAGAACTTAATTTTCTGACCTCATTAAGTCTTAACCTGTTTATGCTATTACAACAAAATACCCGAGTCAGGGGCAGCGCCTGTGGCTGAAAGAAGTAGGGCGCTGGCCCCATATGGCAAAGGTGGGCGAGTTCAAAACCAGCCCTGGCCCAAAAAAAAAAAACTGCAAAAATACCCGAGTCAGGGTAGTTTGTAAAGAACAAAAACTTATTTCTGGAGTTTGGGAAGTCCGAGGCCACGGTGCTACCAAGTTCAGCTGTCTGGTGAGGACTGCTGTCTGCTGCAGGACGGTGTGTGGATGCTGCATCCCCCTCAGGGGAGGAAGGCTTCTCACCGGGTGGAAGGCAGAAGGGAGTGCTGCCTAGAGCCCCTGCATGAGGGCCTTAATCCCGCCCACAAGGGAGAAGCCCAGTGGCCTAATCACCTCTTAAAAGCCCCACCACTTAATATACCACCTTAGCAACACCCGAATTTTAGAGGGGACATGTTCAAACCACAGTTGTGCAGTCATGTGCCACATAACCACATTTTGATCACTGACAGACCACATATATAACAGTGGTCCCATAAGATGATAGCGGAGCTGTCACTGCCCCTGAAGACCTTCCAGTGAGACAAGATGTGGAGGTAGAAGACAGTGACATTAGGAATTCCAACTTTGGGGCTCAGCGCCTGTGGCTCAATGGGCTAAGGTGCCAGCCATGTACCCCTGAGTTGGCGGGTTCGAATCCAGCCTGGACCTGCCAAACAACAATGATGGCTGCAACCAAAAAAATGGCCAGGCGTTGTGGCAGGCACCTGTAGTCCCAGCTACTAGGGAGGTGGAGGCAAGAGACTCACTTGAGCCCAGGAATTGGAGGTTGCTGTGAGCTGTGATGCCACAGCACTCTATCCAGGGTGACAGCTTGAGGCTCTGTCTCAAAAAAAAAAAAAGAATTCCGACTTTGGGGCAGCGCCTGTGGCTCAGTGAGTGGGGCACCAGCCCCATATGCCAAGGGTGGTGGGTTCAAACCCGGCCCCGGCCAAACTGCAACAAAAAAATAGCCAGGCATTGTGGTGGG